>RDPX01000209.1:1090427-1140382 GCA_003991215.1 Morbakka virulenta | reverse complement strand
TAAAAATTAGATAGTGAGTGAAAAAACAAGAAAATCTCTAATATCACACACTGTAAAACAAACACTATATTTATCTCTTATACACACATATATATACAAAAAATCTCTCTCTCTCACTCTCTCTCTCTCTCTCTCTCTCTCTCTCTCTCTCTCTCTCTCTCTCTCTCTCTCTCTCTCTCTCTCTCTCTCTCTCTCTCTCTCGTTATATTTTTAAGTCGTGTCCCTTTTGTAGTAAGAACTCACACTGGTTTCACCTGTTTAAATCCCAACAATGGTGAAAGAGATTCTGATTTGTCTCATGAAGAGTACAATCCACCATCTTTTTATTGCTTCCTTTTGCCCCTCTTAAATTGTTTTTATCGCTAATTAATTTCCCAGGTGAATCAGATCGTGCAATTCGACAAAAGAAACCAAAACATCTCTTTGTGGGAAAACGAAAGCAAGGCAAAACACGGAGTAGATAAAGTATTTTGCTGCAGGTTCCCATTACGAGCTTCGCACATGAAACTACGCCTGATATAAGAGGTTTCTGTATTTATTTACCAATGGCATCGGAAGAAAATCAATACAACAGTACGCCAAGTATGTTATAATATAAAATTTTATGGCAAAAAAAGCAGGATTCGGTCAAGGCAGTTGTCATTTGTTTGTGGTAACCGCTACTTGTATCGTTATGTTTGTATATGTGCATGCTACTCTGCAAGGCAATTTTTTTAATTAGAAATGGTTAATTTTTATTTACAAGTTTTCAAATCTCACTTTCTTCATATTCCAAAATCCTGCTTCTTTGGCAAACCCAGTAGTTTTGGTGTCATAGCCCATTTTCATCGATCAGTGAATGCAATTTTTCATTGTTTTAACCTATCAAATGGCTTTAAACAAGACCTCTCAGAAGCTCTGTAAATAGTCTCATGTTCTGATTTTTGTTAAAGTTGCTTACAGTGAACGTAATGTTGAAGCCCGCAAAGGTATCTGTTAAAAACCACACGAATTGTTTTAAGTAACACTATTTAATTCCTCTATGGACGCCTTTTGCCTTGTATCCGGGGCATGTCGATTGTTAATGCAACATATCAAAAGCTCAGGTTACAGTCATGTTCAAGCATGAAGATGTTTGGACGAAATATAACATTTATTTTTTTAAGTTTTAAACATTTGTTTTTTAATTCCTTGGAAGGCTTCCTTTCACTGTTGAACTCCATGTACACCAATATAAGACAATGTATTTCTGTCAATGCGAGACCACACACAAGCACTTGTTTGAAGGCAACGTAATACCAAATTATTTTGCAAGTTTTACACAAAAGATTGTTTTCAAAAGTTAATGTACCATGTTAATGACTATTGTAATAAACGCGACTTGTAAAAACGCCAACCACCTCTATGAAATAGAAATAGTTTAAATTCAATCCCGACGTGTGGTAAAGAGGCTGAAGAAAAATATGAAAACACATATGACTTCTCTCATATTTTCACAACAGTATTTTACCAAATATGTCAAAATGCACTACTTATATATACATCGATTTATGTATATATTAAATCAATATGGTTAACAATAACAACTGGTTTGAGGTGTGGGTTTTGCATAAAAGAAATTGTTTTGGCATCCCTCCCCCTAGCCCACGGAGTTTTCCCCACAAATCAGGTACATGGGTACAAAACAGGTATGGGAGCGGGAAATAGCTATTTAAGTCAAGGAGTGTCGTGTGTTCGGAAAAGAAAAACCGTATTTCTTGTGTAGAAATCCATGACAACGTTAGGAAAACGAAATAGTTTGTATAATGCCTGCACGAGTTGGCCTTAAACGGAACTGTTTTTAACCATTTTAATAGCGAGAAGGGTATTCCTAATAAAAGTTACCACAAACCTTTACACGGGAAGCAGTAAGAATTATGGCATATGACTTAAATAGTCGTACATAATTACTTATGGTGCAGCTATAAAATTCTGCAAAGGAAAGATGTTCTTTCTAATAATACAAAAATATTCGCCTTTAAGAAAAAAATAATAAAGTAAAGGTAGCAGTGATACAGTTTGCGTTGAAACATAGCTATAATTTTGAATTTGCATTTTGTACCCGATAATGGGACAAAAAAAAAGAGGAGCCGTGGCTTAATGGTTAGTGCACTGCACAGTAACCAAGAGTTCCGGGTTCGATTCACCGAGCTGTCGAGGAGAATTTAGAACTTTGCGAAAAGAAAAGCCATGGGTTGGCGTCAGGAAGGGCATCCGGCCAAAAAATTCATCACTGCCAAATCAAAGTCCCTGTGAAGGGCACCGTCTGAGCCCNGGGGAAAAAATAGTTTAAAACTAAAAAAAAAAAAAAAAAAAAAAAAAAATGGGACCAGCAAATTTACTGGCAACGGTCTTTAAGGCTTAGAATTAAGCGAGTCCATTTGGAAAAAGCGGCTTTAAAAAAAGAGATGTGTCAAAGTGGTTTTAGACCAAAATCGAACATGTTAATTTTTGCCGATGCTGCTTGGTGTTGCGCTAACAATGCCGACAGTTAAGTAAAATTAAATTTGACTGACCTGATATCCAATTGAAAATATGCGCCAAAAATGCCGACCGTAAAGTAGTATTAAATTTGACTGACCTGATGTCTAATTGAAAATAAGTGTATTTACACGCATGAAAGCATAACGTTTGCTTTTGTAACACTACTAGCAACAACTATATTGCTGGCTTTTTTCCAAACAACGCCAACCTGCAAGATTTTCATTTCAGACATCTGCTTAACAGACGACAGTTTTGTTACCAGTCAAGAAGGTCGAAGCGAGTGTATTACATTTGTACACAATTTGTATGTTTGATGTAACAACAATACTCAATGCACAAACTATAGAAATAAATTTAGATATTCATTGGCGCAAACAGAAAGCCGAGTTTAGACAAGCGTTAGTGATAATGGTTCTCTTGGTTTATACACTACCCACATCTTTCCTAGACCCCAGCCGAGCTAAATCAAAAACAGGAAACCGGCGCCAGTAAGAAATGTCTATTATCTCAGTCGATGACATTCCCATGACCAAAAGCCCTACAATCAAAACGGAAACCTCGCAGAAAGATGTTATTCGAAAAATTAAACTTGTAAATATTTTTAAAATTAGTGCAACACGAGACAAGAGGACAAGGATGTACTTTTCAATTTTCACTATCCGTAATATAATACCGAAATATAGCACGCGTGGAACTATCTAATAAGATAATATTTGCTATAAAAACGAACGTAAGAAGTCCCAGAAAAACAAGTGGCATGAAAAGAGGGCCTAAATTTGGTCAATAGCAATCTTGCCCTGTATGTGATATGTATGTTACAGCAATGAGGAGATAAATGAGGAACACTTGTCCTAAAAAACGGGGTGGGGCTACGTTCTTTGGCCTGCTGCTGCAGATAGGATAAAATAAGGAGGTCCAAAGGCGGGTCAACGCCCAGTTAAACAGCCTTTGGTGCAAGACTAACCGCTTGCCTGTATCACTGCATAGCGTTAAGTACATTAAATTAAATCAAACGTACCTCCTTTACTTGCTTAAGATACTCTGTTCACTTACTTTTTGATATTTCAATTATATACAGATATACAAGACATCAAACCAACCGTAATTGGAATCATGGTACTGTTGCACAGTAATATTACACAGATAACAATATATAATCCTGTAATTATTAGTTTCCTCGACTAAAATAACTCCGCAGGGTAACAAGATTAATTACTTATATCGTATTAAGAAACAAGGCCTCTGGTCACGTAATACCTTAAAACAGGCCCAGTCGGACATGCTTGACGTGTCTTCGGTGGTCTACTTTAATAATGACAGTTTCTTGGTTGATCGGTTTAGTTCTCAGATGCGGTTAAGCATTATGTGACCAACCCGGAACCCTTCCCTACCCCCAACCTTAGCCACTACTAGGGTAGAATCGGTCCGCAGATAGTGATAGTACAACTGATGGAGAAATATTTCCGCCTCAGGATGCAATGACAAGACGAAATAGATGAACAAGATCTACAATTGTGATGTCGTGGTGGCTGAGCAATCTGGGTTATAAAAGCAGATTGTGTAAACTTAAAAAAACATGGTTTAACGCTAAGTAAATTCAAATGTTGGAATACCCTCCCACGAAATACCTCAACTCTCACTTCTCATTGCGCTAAACTTTGCGAAGGTGAAGATTTAAACAACCACGGCTCCAAAGCATACATGAGCTGATAGAAGTTCGAAAGCAGACAGAAAAACATCCTGAGAAGAACCAACATCTGAACATTGACCTTCCCTTTATGGGCTATCGCATAGCTTTGGTCCAAGGACACAAACTATCATTGAAGAATGGGCCACGAGAACGGGGTTCTGTGGAGATATGTACTATCCCCTGATTTGTTTTTAGTTTATCGTTAATCTATCCCAAGACAAACTGGTAAATGAATCTAAAATAACAGTTGAAAGAGCAAATGTCAACACTGGGTATTGTTGACGACATTGCCCGATTGCAGAAACAAAGAAATTACAAAACATTGTGAACGTGGTCAATAAAAGCAGTACAAAAATGGAGTAAAGAATACCACCCTGTATTATCTTTGCAAATGGCAAAAGATTTAAACACGTAAAATCATTTGAATACTTGGGAACAACTCACGTGGGGTGTTAAAAATCAGAAGAATATCAATATACGATAGGACAAGCAAAACCTAAATTTTAACAGCTTGGGCCCTGATGGAAAGAAACCCAATATATTTGATGCAAGCTTTCCGATAATAAAATGCTACATACCCAATTTGTATCTGCAATTGTAAAGCTTCAACCACCAGTAACAAAATAAACGCTTTTGAAACGCTGGTCTTACGTAAAATGCAAAGAATATCCTACCACAATGTGTAGCAGGTGAAGCCATGGGGTGTACAATTCGTATTAAAAATGTATTTTGAGATAACCTATCATCAAAGTGCCATTAAGTTATATTAGTATGTTTTAATTCTCAGCCAAAACTTAGATATATGCTTGTCGTGCGACATTACTCGAGCAGCTACCTACTACAATACGTAAGTCTTATTGTCATGTTGGTCAAGACCTTGTAACTCAAGGCGAAATGAATACTACATATATGTCAATCATATGTCAATCAGTATTATTAAAATCCGTAACTCCGAGTACAATTGTCGTTGAGGAATAAAAGTGACATTACATTAACTTGTTTGCCTCGCTTACGAAACTGCAATGTAAAATGTCGAAACTGCAAATAGGTTTTACAAGCACAAGCTACAAAACAAAATCAATTGCATTCTTTTTTTTACTTTGCTTGTCCTTAAAAAATACTACAAGCAATAAACGCCTGCCACTACTGTTGGGCGTCTCCAAGTTGACTGATGGTCATATTGTACCTCAATTTTGAAATATATTTAAACAGATGTAGGCGGCATTTATATTTTCACGATTTTGTCATCAAAAATCCAATTTGCGTAAATAAATATACTAAAGCCACCCTGATGCATCGAAGTAAAACAAAATAAAATTGTAATCCTGGAAAAACATTTATGACGTCAATCCGTGGCTATCTTGGTCAATATCAATACCACATATATTCCAAAAACACAAGACGCTCACATTTCAATAAAAAATGCAAACATGGGCACTATATTTAATACTCTAGCTCTTTAACACAAAAATATTGCATCCTCAAAACTGAACAAAACTATGTCAATTAGGGCTACGCAAGCGAAGATCAAACTTCACTTAACTACAAAGAACTTGAAATGTAGTAAAACTCGAAAAATAGCTACAATAACTAGAAATATTTTTGTATTTTCATGAGTCTATGAGAACATACATAACGTCAAGTGAATCGCATATCCAACACCGATATAATTTGATGCGAACATCCGACAGGCTACAAGAAAGGTAATAAAATGGAACTCCTGTTTCAGGAATACGAGTTGGACACCAGTGAAATGCAAATGCTTATGCTACTGAGGAGGTAACATTACTGAGGTTGATACTAGCTTCGAGAAAATCATTCGGGAATTTAAAAGTGGCTAGTTTTTTAGCTAAGCGCTATACTGTGGTAGTAGCAAAAAGAGGCTGCTCTGAAAACGGCTAAAAGTAATGCGTTTGAAACTTGATTACAGCCTGGCTTTCTTCTGTAGCAAATTCTTTAGTAGAAAAACAAAAAAACAAATTCGGAAATGTTTTATCGACAAAAAGACAACATAAATCAACGCAGCTCCCTACTTAACGCTATGTATGTTAAAAAATAGAGCCATGTGTGAATTTCTCCTCGTTACCCAGCAAGGTTTAACCGGGTACTTATCACCTCAACGTTCTTAAATGCGCGAAAGATCCACCCAATACTGATCTTCCCCTAATTTTCGACGCATTCGTGACAAAGAACTGATGACCCCTTATAGTTCAGTCACAACTCAATATGCTGTCTGAAAATGATTAAAATATATAATGTTTATTCCCACAAAGCCTCATAAAAACTGTTCTAATTAAGGGCAGACGGTATCAGTCCATAAAAAACACCATACAAGCTTTTACAATGATCATCACTGACACCGACACCGCATTGTGCTTACATTTCGGGCTATCATATTAATCACTATTTTCAACAAAACGGTGTACTAGCCAATTACCTTTTTCTAACCTGACTAGAAATATTGTAAAATCATATGCAATAAAATAACTTTCTACAAAAAATCTGCTGATCATTTTAATCAGCCTAGGAATAGTTTGTCCAACCATTAGCGTCCTGTCAACTATCACTGATCGAGAGGCGACTATTTTAGCAAAGACGCATGCGTACCTCAGGCAAAAAACGGAATTCAAACTAAAACAATGGCAACACTTACATTAGTGGTATTACAAAATTACGGATGCATTTCTATCATAGGAAAATATCTTTAGACGATGTAACATAACAGCAATACCCAACCTCCCAAGGTACCTTGCTTCCGAATTACGCGGCAGATAGAGATGCGTTTCAGATTTGCACAAGATTTAGATTTTAAGCATCTTAAAACCAATCTAATTTAACTATTAAAGGCACATTATTATGACAAGAATAACTACCAAGAATTTGCTTAGCTATAACATTACTTTTTTTATCTGCAAAAAATTACTGTTTGATGTATCTTTGTTTCATATGCGGCTTCCTAATATCTTAGGTAAATTGCTGGTGACAACAAGTAGCTGCTTGTCTCAAACATCACTCAATTTGTCTATTATTCTAATGCCTTCCTTCTCAAGAGGCCAGCAAAAGATCTTCTAACTATTCCCCTTTAATCTAAGTACCAAACCACTTTTAAATAACTGAGCTGAAATAGCAAGCATTAGACAACGTTTGACTATTATTCGGGCTATACTCATTCATCCGCTAGGTTATGTCGTACAATGCAAAAAATCAGGGGCTTGAAGCATTCCCAGCATCTCCCATTGTACTGGCCATACTTGATATGGTGTAACCACTGTAGTGACTAGTACAGACCATGTGGTCATCATAGTATAAACATCTGCAGTTTTTTTGGTGTGGTCATGAGGCCTTTGGTTTGAATATTACATTTCTAAAAAGTGGAGACAGTTTGACTTGCTCGAATAGGGCTTTTCGTACTGACGATGTGAATTTATTTACCAAACAGAAAGAGGTACACCCTTCAAAAACAAAATTGTAAAACAGAACAAGGTGTATATTACCAAGCCAATCTAGTCGACCAAATTCACCAAGCAAGTCAAAGCTGGTAATGCCTACAACAATAGAAATTAACGGAATCAAAAACGGGGGCAGACCAAAAATCTCATACAATAAAAATGAAAAAACTAATGTCATTACAATACAATCTCAAAAAAATAACACGCACACTCTATTATTTAATGGCTACACCCATTAGTCCTAGAATTTACCAAGTAAACCTAATAATTATATCTCGCCTCCTTGAAAGCCAGGGGCGTACTACAATATCTATATAGAAGTAAATTTCAAAAGGCACAAAACGTTTTAGGAAAAAAAACAATATGCTATTTTGCTCTTGGTTTCACGATGTCTTGATATTGATTTGCTGAGTGCAGAAATAGTGGGGTAACAAGTTACTCGACTGCCCACTAATCTTATGTTGGGGGTTCCATCTTAATACATAGTAAGTATAAAAACAGGCAATTACATTCATAATTAACCCAATGCCTTTACTTTATCTTGTTAGTACCACAAAAACGATCCTATTGTTGTGTTGTTTATATTTGTACGTACAACGTATCTAAAATGACACATAAACCTTCAACACCTTGCTTTTAAACTTTTGGTAACAAATTGTACATTACCAAAAAATGGGTTACTTATTATATATATAATACAATATAATATAATATAAAATAACATAATATAATAGAATAAAATATAATATAATATAATTAATATAATATAATATAATGTAATATAATATAATAAAATATAATATAATATATAATATAATATAATATATAACAATATATAATAATATCGTATAAAAATATCTATGTATGAGTACTATAAAATGTTGTATTGCTGTACCACACGCCTGACTATCATTTACATGTTAACAATTGTTTGGGATGAAGAAAAAGTACTTGGAAGGAATCCAATTCATGAAAAACGAACGGAAAAAGTTTAATTGATCAGATCATCTCTCCTATGATTTCAGAAGGCTGTCACACCTGAGATCGTATCCAGTTCAAATTCTTTTCCTTCTTCATCAACTGACTCTGTTTAGTAACCTTTGCACCTCTCCTTTCCTCTGGACTTGCTTTGTTCTGCTTGAACATTCATCTCCAAAATCACATCTTACATGCTTCGTGGCTACTACTTTTTTGCTATTTTAGGTTTACATGTTTCTGAACCACAAAAAACATGCTCTACACAGTGCTTTAACAAAGTAGTAAGAAACCCCAAATGTGTGTATTAGCAAGTTTTTTCTCAAACGCTTCTTATTCGTACCTCGTTTGAGCACTTTCCATCTTTAGTGGTTATGTTGCTAAAGTATAAATTCAAACCTCCTTACCTCCTTCAGTTGTTCCCCATTTACCCTTTTCCCAAACCCGGAGATTTGCTTTCATATCTTTATTATCACACTCCTCTTGAAATCTATCCTCACAAAATATCCCTCTACCAACCTGCACTAGAATTATCATATTCGGGGGTTCACCTGTAATGCTTTCTGTTATCACCTCCTTGTCTGAAAACCTTACTGGGAAATAATATGGAAAGAATTTGAAATTGTAGGTAAGTGAAAAATATGTATGTATCAAACTGGGTTCGAAAAAGTTTCTATGACTATCAAGACAAAATGCTCTTCAAACTATGCTGCCAAAACTCTTTCTCAACCAGATGACTTTTAGAAACATACGTTTCACCTGGTTGCGCCTTTCCTTCCCCAGATCCGTATCGTTAACGCCCTGTGATCCCAATCCCTATACGTAACTTGGGTGAGATGAGCCACTTATTTGTGTTCTTTCCTGGTATTCTACCACGTAATCATACTTTTACACTTACAAACGAAGGACGAATAGAAAACAAAGATTGGAGCAATCCACATGACCTTTGTCAACAGTGGTTCTCTTAGAGACAATTTTAAATCTCCTTGTAAATATTCTACACTACTTACCTAGAGTACGTGCCAAAACCGGTAACGCGGAACTTAATACCAGAAGCATAATACAATTTGCAATCATCTGTAAATTAAAACCAGAGATTCTCCTAAATTAGATCTCAAAATTGGCAAAACAAATTCACTTTTATACCATATAGTTCACGGATCAAAGAAAATGCATCTAAGGACTTGATGAAATGAAAACCTCAATATTTAACCAATATATATAGCCAAAAATTCGAAAAAGAAACCATCTCAATACAGCTGTATGTCTTTCCTTGCATTAAGACTGGAAATCACTGGAACTTAATATTTAGCCTCTTTCTGCACTCTTCCTACTTTTTATTATTTTCCAGCATTACTGAAATATATATTGACTAAAACAACAAACAAATTGATACCTTACTCTTATGGTGCCTTGGTCCGTAAAAGTGTCCGAATAAAACTTTCTAAGTAAATCTTTTAAGCATGAATTTAATACCTGGTCACTTCTTGTTACCGCTACTTCAATTTCTTTTCCTATGATTGGGCCTTGGCTTTAGAACTCGTACGGAAGGTTTTTATAAGTTCTCCTGATGCCATTTCGAAAGCAAATTTTCGAAACAGGTTTCGAAACACTCCACAATAAAGTAAGGGATTCTCAAACAACTATACCTTGAAGTAAAAATTATCTGGGTATATGTAATATTAAAACTTGGTACAAATGTTAATGTTACCTGAAATTTCAAGCCCATCTAGATTCTATTTATTCATCGATATTTCTACTATTTAGAAGAGCCAGTTTTTCACGTTCTGCTAATATTATGCATGGTTCATAACTGAGAGCATCCATACATATCATTTGAATTGCCCTCGATACCTGTTTTACAACAAATATTTCAAATGATGGCCGTAATAACACCAAGAGTACTCACTTTTGTCATTGTGGTCTTGCTTTTCTGTGGTTTGATATTATGAAACGGTGGTACACTATACAAACCAACTAGTGATGCTGCCATAATATAGCTATATATTGTCAAGGGCAAAAACTATAAAAAGCTACGAGTGGAGGGTATTAAGAAACAACAATCAATTAACTGTCAATAAAAAATTGTAAAAAACAACCCCAAACAGCTACAGGCAGCGATAGCAGCAGTAGAAGAAGAAGAAGTAGTAGTAGTAGTAGTAGTAGTAGTAGTAGTAGTAGTAGTAGTAGTAGTAGTAGTAGTAGTAGTAGTAGTAGTAGTAGTAGTAGTAGTAGTAGTAGCAGTAGTAGACCAGAGGAGGAGGAATAGAATCACGAAGGGGGAGGAGAAGGAGGAGGAGGAATAAAAGCACGAAGGGGGGAAGAGGGAGGAGAAGGAGGTGGAGCAGCAGCAATATAATATCATTACAATAATAATAATTATTATTATTAGCAGCATCAGCAAATTAGGAGAAGGGGGGAGGCCGGACGCGGTGGCGGAGGAGGAGGAAGAGAAGAAGGATGTGAAGCAGCAGCAACAGCAGCAGCAGAAGTAGAAGAAGCAGTAGAGGTTTGTAGGAATTTCTGTAGTTGCCTAAACACAAAAAGCAACTGTAGCTCTAGCAGAGTCATTTTCTGTTTGAGTATAAATTACATGCGTATTAAACACCAAAAATCTTCCAAATTTTCATTATACAGAGCGTCGTTAAATTCGGATTAATTTCCAAAAGATTGAATAGGAAAACTTAAATACGGTAAAATAATGGCAAAATTCAGTAGGATTTCAAACAAAAACGTGAAAATATATTTCCTCGTCTCAAATAAAATAAGTTGGGCTATATTTGATAACAGAAAAATGTATTGCCAAGAATAAAACTGAAAAAGCACTTAGTTTTATCCTTGTCTACTTGTACTTCTTGAGTAAACAACCTCGAAATAAGTACAGGCCTAACAACCCCTAAAGCTGTGAAAATATATAGCGTAAGATCTGTCTTCCCTGATAATTCGCAAGAAAAAGTATCCACTGAAGACTGTTACCGATTGCACTTTTAAATACCTCCAGGCATACTGTCTGCACCGTAGAATCTGTCAATGAAAGCCTCATAGTTCTCATAGAAATTCGTATGCACTTAAAATGACATTTTGGCAAACTAACGTCAACTAACGCCAGCTTTAGCGCAATAAACCAACTGAAATAATTCGTAGACAAAATGAAAGCCTAGCAATACTGTGCGAGTACGCATCAATGATTTTCCATGAAAGAAAACTATTTTCGTGCTCAGTACTTTAATGTAAATTGTTGAATTTCACAAGGATACAAAATCATTATGATTTCGAGCATTGCACCAAACGAGCCTAACATGGAAAACGACATTTTCCCAAGGCTTGCCTGAAAATAGAAAACAAGAAATTGTGTTAAGGCAATATATCAAACTACAAAAATACCATAAGACATCATACTCTATATTTAAGTTGTACAATCGCACAGCCACACAAACACAGACATACACACATGTATGTGTATGTGTAAATAAAATATATGTGAGATGGAGAGATAGACAGATAGATAGATACATACATACATAGATACATACATACATACACACATACATACACATATACATACACACATACATACACACATACATACACACATACATACATACATACATACATACATACATACATACATACATAATACAACTATATAAATAGCTGAACAGAACAAATGTTCAGGCCCTCTTTCAGTAAAAACCTGAAAGTAAAGTTACTTATATGACCATTTAAATTATCAAAACCACTAAAAATACCCAATGAACCTACTTCAAATACCTAGCCCCATTTATGAAATTTTAATTTTAATCAAAGTTGCTGGCAGAATAAATAACGTTAGACAGTTAATTATATATGACCATTTAAATTATCAAAACCACTAAAAATACCCAATGAACCTACTTCAAATACCTAGCCCCATTTATGAAATTTAAATTTTAATCAAAGTTGCTGGCAGAATAAATAACGTTAGACAGTTAANGATAGATAGATAGATAGATAGATACATACATACACACATACATACACATATACATACACACATACATACACACATACATACACACATACATACATACATACATACATACATACATACATACATACATAATACAACTATATAAATAGCTGAACAGAACAAATGTTCAGGCCCCCTTTCAGTAAAAACCTGAAAGTAAAGTTACTTATATGACCATTTAAATTATCAAAACCACTAAAAATACCCAATGAACCTACTTCAAATACCTAGCCCCATTTATGAAATTTAAATTTTAATCAAAGTTGCTGGCAGAATAAATAACGTTAGACAGTTAATTGCAGCATAGCATTAACATACGATTCTCGGCGCACAATAAATAATATTTGCATTTTTTTCTTTCAAAACTAGACCTTCAAACTCAATAATGGATATTTACTTACTCCTGAACTGCGGATTGGGAGGGCTTTTCCTTTGTAAGTACTGTATTTAAGCAAAAAGCTTGAGGATCCTATAACCATTGCTGTAACTAGGACCAAATCTATGGCCACCAATTACATTAGCCCGAATCGGTATTACTGACTGCAGCCTCCTAGACAGCAGTAAAGTAATCGCCAAGTGACAACTACCTTACACGTGTAAATCAGTTTTGCTACCTGGCGCCTTTTGACCCATTAAACTATACGAAAACAAAAACAAATAAAAAATCCAGGGACTGAAAGGTAAGCCCCCTTTTAACAAGTTTACATTGCACTTGAGCTTTCTCTTCGCTACGTTTCGTGAGATACTTCTACCATCGTCGGGCTACTAAAGTAACTGCGTACAGAGGGTTTGGTCAAAAACACTTAAGTAGTTCCTAGAGTTTTTGTTACTTTTTGTCAACATATACTGACATATCGATGGGAAATCATTGCTCGGGCTTTAACGAGAGACTATCGTTATGTCTGACGTGCCCAAGGTCAGCAGATACCGTTGCAGGCATTCGGAAATAAAGTTATTTTGCACTTAGATATTATCGTAAAGCAAACTTCAGGTTCATTTTATTTCTCCTTACATAAATCAGCACTGCTGGATATCGAACCTAGGCATAACCACACAGAGGTAAGTCTACAAAACGACAGTTCATAACAATAACAGTTTTTTCATAACGTTCTTGGTGGTGCACTTTGAATTACCATGCGAGTCGGATGTGGGGTTTCCCAAAATTAGTTTGAAAATGTTTCAAAATTACTTAAAACAGAAAGTTATCAAAATGTTTAAGCCTGTCCTTCCTCCAAAATATATGTAAGTGAAAAAAAAAGAAATAAAGAAGATGCCGAGTCGCTCTGAGACAACTCAAATTCTAAATAAAAATGAATCAGATTTTCCTTACTGATGTCTTTTTGGAATGTTGCGACTTTCTGGCCTAATGTTTAAGCCCTTTTGTATCAGTATATTTAATGATTTATAGCAGGTTTAAAAGATACACTTTAGAGATGTACATATATTGTTCCTACAATAACTTCATACAAACGTCATACAAGAATCAGCTAACCAAAAATCAAAGTACCATAACGATTACGACTTACAAGGGGATTAGAAGTTACAGCAGGCTTGTATAAGAACTTGGGCTTGCAACACAAATGATCCAAACCGGCCTCTCATGGTCACAGGATTTGTTTCCAACTCATTTTGGCCCTAAACGATGCATTCCAATTTTATACTCAACTTTCTGGACACTGCCATTATTTCAGGTTAACAAACTGCTTGCAATAAAAAGCTGTACGTTAGCGAAGACCATACAAATAGCTTTGTATCTGATTACCTTGGTATTGAACAGAAGTGCTCCTTTCACAAACAGCAGATTGAGGCAATTAAGAGCTACCATACATATACAAGATGCCTACAAAAGACAATAATACAAAATTTCTCAAATGCATACCGAAGTTGTTGATGCTATCAATTTCACGGCTAGTCACGTTTGACAAAATACCAGCAAGATGTAATATAAATGTACTACTGCTTCGTCATGAAAACAACAAAACTAAAATTTACTTATTTGATCCTACAGTTTAAACAAAAATGAATACATAGTAAAAATAATTTAAAAACCTCAATACGGATTTTCGTAAACCAGACAGCTCCAATAGCTGGAGAAAATCAACGGCACCTCTTATGTCAAGCTTGTGAAAACAGGCTTTTACCGACTCACAAAAACTAACCTACATTTTCTACCATAAGATATTTATCATACATTGTAGAAGACAAATCCTCATCATCGTAATTCTCGAGACAGTACGAAGTCTACTTCTTGTAATACCATATCAAATTTTCACGATCTCGTCAATCTGTGACCACGTCTTTTACTGAAAGAGGAGGTCCCTCAGACACAGTTGTAATGCCGTTAACATCCATTATTCTTCCGCATTCATCCACAGTCTGCGTTCTCATTCTCAATTGAAATCTTTAAGGTTAGTGCAACTAAGAATATGGTGATGCACTCATAGAAACCTTACAAAATAAATATTAAAAAGCTTCAAAACTACAACAGACTGCTTGTAAAAATGTACATTTAAAATTGTCGGGAAGAGATTAAATATTACTAAAAATACACCCTGAAGCCCCGTCAGATATGTCAAAACGGCTTTTGTACTCAGATATCCGAGAAACTCAAACCTCGAGGCCATAATCATTTTACAAGGAGTATGTTATTAGCACAGCCATTCGCATGTCCGAATCTCACCTGGAAGTGTCTCCCTGAAGTCTAATTAAGAGTGGTAGTACATTCAGTAGCATACAACTATTTCATATGCACTTTAAAGAATTATAAGGTTAATTTGAACTGTAATGTTTAAAAGTCATACTCACCGTAAGCGCTAGAAGCATCAAAAGACAAAGTGGATAAAGAAGATTTCTTTCCCATGCTGACGCATCTCTGTCACGTTCTATGAATTTCAAAAATAATAACATGTTATGCGCAAAAATTATAAACTTCAATATTTTTTATAGAAAATGGTTGGTAAAAGTTTAAACACTATGGATTCAAATAATGTAAACTAAATAAATAGAGGCAAAAAATTAATTAGCCATAGAACCTCGAAACATGACATAATAATAACAAAATAGCGTAATATAACAGTATATAGAAGTAACTTTACTTAAAACAAACAATTTCAGTGGTTGACAATGCGAAATTTAGTTCTATTCTGTAAATGTAGTCTTATCTGTCATAGTGTGTATCAACGGCACCATAAACAACGGAACAAGGTCCAACTGTCAGGGAAAGATACGTTGACGATACCTTTGCAATTATTAAAGAAGATCACCTACAAGTGTTTTTAAATACACATCAACACTCTATACTCTAATATCATATTTACCATTGTGAGAGAGGAAGAAAGACTACTACACTTCCTTGATGTGCTAGTAAAGAGACATGCATATCGCACCATTTCTGCAACCATCTAAAGGAAACCAACTCACACTGACCTGTAAATCAAAGAGGCATAAAATCATCTAGTGGTACCTCGCAGTAGTGTCATTCTGTTTGGAAGAGCAAGGTGTATTATTTCAAATTCAGACAATCGTTCAAATGAAAAAAGACACCTTCAAAAGGTTCTCAAACCCGATGGATATCATGCTGAGAATGTGCAACTGCCTTACATAAAACTTACACAGAAACAGTAGTAGTCGAGCAGTCAATCAACGTTTTACCACGGAAACGGTTTCCGGTTTAAGCCTCAGCCACGTTCTTGGAAGTGCTGTACCTAATTTGTTTCTTTCATTTGTGCCATACTACGTGTGAGTACATGTTGAGAAATGAGAAAGAAAAACCCCCAAAAAAATATAATAAAAAGTCAGAGAATAAAATCGGATAAGAAAAGTAACCCTCTCCACTGGAGTGACTTACACCCCTGCAAATGTTGCAGGGTGGAAATAGAAAATGCAACGAAAACCTTATGAAAATAAACAGAACCTTTGAAATATACACGTCCACACAACCTCAAGAACATCAGAAGGCACCTAAGGCGAACTTTCTCACAACTTAATACCAGATGTTTCTTCTCTGTAACATCCACCTTAAGAAATATACAGTCAAAATAAAAGGACCAATTACTACTTTAAAAAAGGAATAGTATGGTTAACAGATTATATTGTAAAGTTGTCTTTTTCATATATTGGTGAATCAATGCGTTTCTTGGGTCACAGGGAAAAGAAGCACCAGGAAGCTATTCAAGGTGATATTAAGAGTAATGAAAAAGCGGAGATGGACTGGGAAAGTAAAACCATTAAAGACAAGAAAATCAATACAATAACGTGAAAAATAAAAGAAAGAAACCATACCCTACAGCACGGCAATTACACCAACAGTAAATCTTACACTTTTCTAGAAATAAGGCTCCCCGAACTAATGAGAAAACTCCAAAAGAGCACGAGGCAGGTATAGTGGCACTCAAGCAAAAAACATGATCCTTCTAACAACGCAGGTCCGTACTATCGACGTATAAAACAGCTTTACCTTATCATTTTAGTAGGCTGACCATGGAAGATCTATCTCTCGAAGCGTAGCTCAGACAAAACTTTGAACCCATGACAAGATAAAGGTGTGATACCTATGGCTTCCAGTGAGTCCAACAGAACAAGAATTTCTAATATTGTACTTTTAAATCTATATTATACTTCGTGTTCACAAATTTACCTAATTTTTTCTTATTTTCTTGCAATTCCAACATTCTTTGAACTGCAATAGCCAATTTACCATTCTCTGGGCAAGAATGAAAGCCATTATGGAAGTTAACTAAAACGAAATAAAACAAACATTAAAAATGCAAGACGTAATATATTAAATGTGTATTAAGGATGCACATATATTAACAACCTGTCATTGGCTATTTATTTAAAAATTGCATATCAATGAATTGTAAAAGTTAGGTTATAAGGAACTATGTACCCACAATATCATCCTAATGAAAACCAACCAAATTTATGACCTGTTATGAGTCTTTTTCTACAAAAATTTGCAATGCCAAAAGGCATATTAATCTTTTACAACATAAAACACTCTGGGCTACAACTATATACCTATGGCTCTAATACTCAACTATTTACAAACCATACGATCTTTCAAATTTAGCAGGAATACCAGGGCAAAAATTTCAGTTTCGTGCACTATTTCCTGTAAAAGTTAGTTTTTAGACGTAGAGTTGATTGCAGGATGTAATCTTTACCAAATATTTAAAAAAACATGAACATATATCCACATGGTTCAAAGAGCAGCCTCCTCAAGCAATTCGGGGCTGTGTATTTCCTTTACTTCTTATCCTTCATACTTTTAACAACACCTAAAGTAATAAATAACAATTTATACAGTTTCTGAATTTCGTTTTCATCTAACCATATGTGTATTGGTACGGTCTTGGTAAGTAACTTTGTTTCAGCTATTATTAGGGTAATACCACTCTACCTTTACTTTTCAATACGTGTCTAAAACATCTTTTTTTGTGTAATGCAAATAACAACAAACACCTGCTGTGCACATGGCATAACGCCTAAACGGAAGAAATCCATAACACCTAAGTATTCATTATTTCCATATGAACACTGCTACGCATGTGGCTGTAAGCATACCTTCTGCAAATACATGTATACACACATAAGTACGTGTATGCATCAAACGTCTGTACACATAAAATAAAAGATTTTATATTGATTTTATATATTATATTATTTTATATTTATATTATATTGAATAACATTCACTGAAGCGTAATTTGGTAGTTATACTGAGTCAAGTGGTACCCAAAGTGGAGCATATGTGAATAAATGGCTAACCTCCAGAATGACGCTTTAGGTTTTCTTCTTCATATTCAATAGCTTGTATTTCGTCATCTAAATCTCGAAGAAACTAAAAATAATCGAAATATTAGTGTCTAAAGCCTTGACAGAAATACAATAATTTCAAAATTTACACACGCAAAAACAGAGTCCACATGTCAAATTGAATACATATATCTATGTGTAAATATGTATATGTGTATAAGAGTGTATATGTGTATATACATATCTAATTGTATACATATATTTACACAAGCATATATGTGTGTGTGTGAAAACCGATTACAGTTGATCAACTTTAAGAAAGCAATTCACCAACAGTAAATATGAATTAAAGTAAAAAGATCAACATATCGACGGTAGCATTTTGTGCCAAAAAAACCAACCAAAAAAGTAAAGTCTGAGATTAGGAAATTAAATGTTCCAATCAACTGGATATTTAGGTATTCAAAAAGGGACAAAAATGGAGACAAGTAACACCAAATAAATTAAATTTCAAATCCAAAAGACTTACTGTGGGTCAAATATCTCTAATTATACGCGTATTGAATATGTTTAACTTTCTGTATATAAGTCGTGGCTAAGGAATTTCTGATAGAATTATTGAACGAACCATCAGCGGAATCGGGCAACCGTTTCGTACGTCCCATTTTGAAAAAGATAATATCCAAGTAGTACAGAAGGCTTGGAATCGGCACCAGTCACAAATAAACGGTGGTTAAAAATTCAATTTCTATAAAAATCTTTTTTATTATTCGAAATCTTCCTCCTCAATATTAATTTGACAATTTTCCTTTCGCGTCTTCAAAATGTTACTATTTTGATGAGGTTCATCTCTTTACGCAAAGACTGGGAGAAACGTCCCACAACCGGGGCCAGAAGGCGAATAATACAACCAAGTGGCAAATTAGATAGTAAAAATCATTTGGTTTGAAACATAGCACCGATAACTTGGCTGGTTGGCAACATCGCCATGTAAATATTAGCCACCAGTTCCAACCTGTTTCCTGCAACTTTTATTTTCGAACTGTTTATTTATACAAAAATGATTATTAAAATGTTCACGTAGATATTTGATTACTACGTCTAAATTGTGGATACCTGTATTACAAAGTTCATTTATTAAAATAATCAAACATGTAAAAAAATTATTATATGTAAGTTTGTGCAATATATTTTCCATTATCATTGCTTAATGATATATAGAGTACTTGCACAATTTATTACTGAGAACTCAAACTACTCGGGAAATTTCTGTAGTCTCTTGAGCATATTCTTAAAGATTGATGAAAAAACATTCCAACACACACACATCTAAAATTATGTGCATTAAATAAAAAACCATAGGCTCGCATGCATTAGACGGGATACATAATTTGTATAGGCAACTCCAACGACAAAAACAAATAATTTATGGAATATTTTACAAACGTTTCTGCAAGAGGCTCAGACCTATACGCATTATCAAAATAAGATGCTCAAAGATTGGAGCCTGGAGAATGAACGCCGCATTCAAGTGAAACAAATGAAAATGAACTGGTTGGGAACAGGCGCCGATAGCTCAGTAGGTAGGGCATTTGGAGGTGATAGCCATGGAAAATTGTTGGAATCCATTTGGGTGCACAAAATTTTCAATTTCACATCCATTCCTTCCACATTAGATTATTTTCACAACATTCTACAATGAAAAGGGCCCTGCACAAAATCCCTAATGTGATCCCGCGATTAAATTCACAACAATCGTAAGTTAGTAAGTAATACATTGCGATTATTTCTGCCAACAATACCAAGTAACACAATTAAAAGGTAGGAAGATTTGCTAAATATTTGCTTGACTTAACCCCAAATGTCCAGCATGTCCTAAACTAAACGTTAACAAATACACACAGAGAGCCAGCGAGGAAGAGAGGGAGAGGAAGAGGGGAAGAGCGACAGGGGGGAGTGTAAGGGGGAGGGAGAGGAAGAGGGGAAGAGCGACAGGGGGGACTGTGAGGGGGAGAGAGAGGGGAGAGAGCGGGAGTGAGAGAGAGAGAGCTAATCTAATTTTTTCAAGTAATCAAACAGCCAAAAGTAAAATATGTTCCTTTCAAAAAATGGATGTACTTATTACCTGGGGCTTTGTTACATACGTGCCAAGTATAGAGAAGATGCTTGCAAAACCTAATGGGGTACAAACTAAAGAAGAAAGAAACCGTCACCGTAGCATTATTGCATGCTATTATTACAAACGGCTGACAGACAAAAAAGCAACAACTTTTACTCTGTGGATATATGACGTTTCCGTATACAATACCTGGAAAATTATTTATTGTTGTATGTTAAAGAGTTTAGCTAGTTTCAAAAACCCTTTAAAATTTTTTTCTCTCGCTGTATGTATATGGGTCTGCAGTCTTTTTATTATACATCGTATAACAATATTTTAGCACATAGCAAAAGTAATACTACTCAATATTGTTGTAAAGGACCTTGACACAACTTTCGTTGTATTCATAATACCGTAATATCGAGTTTGTATACGATTCAGTTTCAAAATGTACTTCTCGAATTCTTGATTCTTCAGGCGAAATCATAGTATTACAAATCTCTGTTTTCAGCTTATTAATAAAAATTCAGTTTCTCTCTATCTTGTAATACCCACTAAAGCTATGCGAAACTTTGTATTCCATATTGTGGTTTCAATTCACTGGATACATTATCTGGTATTAACAATCTCACCAAACTTTTCTTTTATACTGTAGTTATGGATAAATTAGCAAAGGTCTCAAATGAAAAAAGAACTATTAATTTATAACAGCAAATGATCGAGTAAACCCCGCAACCTTTTCTCCAACAGATAACAGTTTCAAATTCTATAATTAAAACACTTAAAATAAATAACACTACAAAAACTACGATGGCACTTTAATGCCCGTGTCTTCTTTACTTGTTTTATCACTGTCAATGGTTTGGTCATCAATTGAAACTGTACATCACAGCAATCGAACACATCTGACTGGTGTTTATTCGAAAAAAAGCGCTTAATCGATCATTTATGTAACTAATGTGTGTCATACTGATATTACATCAGACGCAACTTTGAAACTCGAATATTAGAGTGTTAGAGCTAGAGTGGATAATTTTACATATTTTTAAAAGCATTAAAGAAACTGTTTAAAGGAACAAATGGCAGGCAAATAACAAAACCAGTACAAGTAGCATTACGTAAAATTTGCATTATGCAAAAGGACTCAACTAAAAAAAACCCCAAAAAACAACTGCGCGAAGCAGAAAAAGAGTGTTTTCGCAACTGAGAAAAATTTCGAAAAAAGGTAAAAGCTAACTGCTCCACAACAGAACCAATATCTTTAAACACAAAATAGTTTTATAATAAAAATGACAGGATCCCACAATAACTCTTTAAGCTGTGTTTGCTCCGGCAACATGGCCAGAGAGTTATGTCTCAGAAGCTCTGTTCTGTACTGATGAGCCCACAACGGGCGAAACGGTACTGTCTGCAGATTGAGTATAATAAAAATAGAAAGTACTGGTAGTGGCAATCAAATAGCATAAAACAAAAATTAACTTAACAGTACACTACGTTCATCTTGTCAGTAGATTATTTTGTACATTTTTACACCTTACTTACCAAGCAAAAGGAGCACACCAAACAAGGAAATACAAGAGTATATGAAAGGTAAGTACGGGAACCAGCCATCTAAATTGAAAGAGTAAAAAACATAGAACAATTTATAAATAAAACAGAAAACCAACACTTAAGCTCCTCTATCTTATCCAGTAAGTGATTTAGATCTAATTTTATACGAAATCTGTAATGGCAGCTGGAGTAAACCCTGCAAAAAAACCCCTCCCTTCTTACATTATCTGCCTCAAGAACAACAAGCTTCGGAAGAAAAATCTTAAAGGTTAAGAATTAATCAAGCTTAGCAAAAGTTAACAAGATTGTTAATGATTCGTCTTGTCTACTTTTTACGAAAGTCAGTTTCCACACTTTGCTAAAACTTTGGTAAACTCTCTAAAATATATCTTTACTAAAATGTCCTTAATGTATTAAGATTTCTATAAGACAAGTGCTAGCATTGTTCCTGTTAGCATCCCTTCATCTCAGATACATTACCATTTTGATGGCGTTTAATATACAAGGTAATTTTAGGAAACATAAACTACTTATAGTCTGAGTAAACACAGCAGGTATAGTCAACATAATAACCAACTTTCATCAATGGAATCAGTACCTATGCAATCTTTCAGCGGTTAATTTAGAAATACCTGGAGGCTACCATACAACGTCCAAATTAAAGTATGTCATACAAGCAATTATTTCCTAGTAACTAACATTTTTTTGCCAATTTGCCGGCTGCTATGCCGGCAAATTGGCAAAAGGGTATTGTCACGTTGTCTACACATATTGCATTAATCGCCGTTTTAATTATGTAACTTCTTTTTTTTTGACGGATTACCCATCTGCTGAGGATTTAACACGACAATTTCGGCGCTATTTTACTTTCGTAACCCCCCACCACCCAAAAAAAACCACAACATACACACGCATACACACACACACACACACACACACACCTCGAGTTTTCTTCGAATTATTGCCAGTATTTTTTTAAATATGATGCCAAGGGATAAAAGTAAAACATACTAATTTTAATAAATAAATTTTATAAATGTACTTTAAACTAGAAAACCCCTTCTTCCCACATATTTATCATGGCATCATCTCAGAGAAGGCTGTACATGGCAGGTTTTTACCATGTTTCATTAACTGGCACAAGCATTTAGTTAATGAATGATAAAAACAAGTGTATTCTTGCAGGAAGCATGATTCTCCGGCCGTATAATCGACAATACAACTAACAACTTTTGCACAATAAAATTGTAGAAAAATAAAGGTTAGCATTTCCATGTTTGCATCGGAAAATGAAAACATTACACTTAAAATATCGTCGTAACGAATTCAAATAAGTTATATGCAGGTCTGTACCAAACCCTTACAACTACTGATCGCTGCAAGTAGGGTAGGAAAATTACTTGCTTTATCACACGATACGTAGTTATATCCTTATCTGACAAACTCAAAACTGTCCTTTCCAACATTTGAGGTTGCTGGTACGAAACATTTTTGCCATTTGGAAGTTTCATTGTGGTGTAAAACTATCTTGTGTGAGTCTTGGATAACCCAGACAGCACTGTTATCAGTTAAAGAAGGGAATTTAGGATAAAAATTTCAGATACCAAAATTGTTTGTGGTAATGTTATCTGTATATAACTCGGCGAAATTAAAACACTGAAAATAGCCATTCTTGGAATTCTGTTTTTTCCCAGTCAAAAAATAAAAATAAACATACAGTAATTTTTTTCTTGAAATGCAATTAAATATCAGAATCATGCGCGTACATAAAAAAGAGCATATCGCTTACCATTAGGGCCTCTCAGGGTATTGATGACAGATGTCAAGAAAAATCCAGAAAAAATCCAAACAAGGCTTGATAAAAGAACACCAAGAAGCAACAATACAACAAGAGTTTCAAATATCCGTGCCTTGATACCCTGCGAAAAAAGAAAGCCCGTTAACATGTACTGTAATTCTAAACGACTTGGGCCGTTTACAATGCACGGCTAACATAGCAATGCGAATTTTCACCCATCCTGTTAAGAATTCCAAGTCGACTTCAAATTGCCGAACTGCTGTTTTAGTGGAAACCTGGTAGTAACACTCGTAACATTCTCCATTACTTTATTGCCTTTTCTACAATTGCATTTACCAACATTGCATTTTGCATTTGGCTAATTTAACTGAGCCCGCTATGAGAGTCTGATGGCAAATTAAATAAGTAAAATTACCAATTTTCTTGACAAAGCAATTCAAAATTTCATTGCTTCTCGTCCATTTCTTTTACAACGGTCAACTAACACTGGTAAAGTACAATACCGAAATAACGTTTTGGATGGCAGACAGCATAGTCTGTGCTCAAGTAAAAAACTTCGGTTTTTTCAGTGCTGATGTTCTACCTTAATATGAGAATCTTCTGGTTGCATAACATTACTAGGATAAAACTTAGGTGTCTTAAGCATTTAGTTAAATTAATTATTACGTAAAGTTTAAAAGAAACTGTTTCTGACCATCCAGTCAGAAAATACACTGTGTACTCAAACCGCTCTTCTGTGTTTATGATCTTAATTCACTGAGTATTTGTCTATGCAACTGTTGCTCTGGCGTATATCACACACACACACACACACACACACACAACCACCACCACCACCAAACAAAATCTTGAGTTTTGCTTTTCAAATAGATTATAGTACATAATAAATTGTTTTCTTTTAAATTTTTCATTACTCTGTTATTTAAAGGTTTCGTCCCTCTCCAAAGTCTCTCTCCGAAAACACGTACAGGCCTAGTAGCCTGTCACTTAGAACAGAAACAAACTGGACACAGTACACCCAGAAAGGGTGGAGACGCTTCGTATCCTTCAGCGGTAAGCACTGTATTCCAGTTTTGTCATCTTAGGTCTTTTTGGCCTTTTTCTTTCATCTTGCNAAATACCAGATTCAATAACCGAACTAACGTGGTTATGAACTTAGACTACTAAACGTACGTACACACACATCTAGATCTGCTGACCCTCTCAAACGCACACACACTGACACACACACACACACACACAAACACACACAAACAAACACACACACAAACACACACACAAACACACACACACAAACACACACACACACACACAACCACCACCACCACCAAACAATATCTTGAGTTTTGCTTTTCAAATAGATTATAGTACATAATAAATTGTTTTCTTTTAAATTTTTCATTACTCTGTTATTTAAAGGTTTCGTCCCTCTCCAAAGTCTCTCTCCGAAAACACGTACAGGCCTAGTAGCCTGTCACTTATAACAGAAACAAACTGGACACAGTACACCCAGAAAGGGTGGAGACGCTTCGTATCCTTCAGCGGTAAGCACTGTATTCCAGTTTTGTCATCTTAGGTCTTTTTGGCCTTTTTCTTTCATCTTGCCAAACATAACAGCGAAAACACAGCAAAGGTTTATAAAAGGGTGTCTGGTATTCGATCGTTCCCTGACTTGATTTTTTGCGGTTTTACCTTCACCAAGCAACAAATAAAATTCGTTTTAGGTGGTTTTTATATAATTTCAATACAAATGAAGTGGTGGGTGGTAGTAGTTTAAATTTTCATTAACATGATTAAAAATGTATATAACTAACTCACATGACTCACATGACATGGTTCTGTCACGCCAACAGGCTTATTCTGTAAAAGGGCACCAGCCCCGAGTTACGGGTAAAAATAATTGAAGCATGCTACTGGTTACAATAAGCATGCAGCAGGCCTGTGGTCTTCCTAGTCAAATGTTGTAGTTTTACATGTTATTCTCTTAAGCACGGAAACATTTTCAATGAGGACCGATCGTTAACTGCTGCAAAATTCAGTATTAAATCTTGGACCATCAATGCCTTTTTCACACCACACCAACTCAAAAAAATTGGCGGAACAAAGCATCTGACTTCATATAACCCACACTAATTTGGCCAAAGCATCAGTTTTATCGATTGTGCCACGGCTTACAATATACTTGACAAGACAGGATGTGCTCTTAGATTCTTTAATATCATCAAGAATTTGCAAGATTTTCAACATTTAATGTGGCTTCTTGAAAACCCCAGAGCATTAACTAATGAATATTAATCAAGAAAACGAGAGAGCGGCTAACCCCTTTCCATCATTCGGCAATCGGTGTTTTATTGACACTTCGAATGGTCGCACCATCATGACATTACGACACTTTATCCACTTTAATCGCCTGGTCCCGTGCTGCTGTCATGGTGTATAAGCCCTGTAGTAAACCTAACAATTGGACACATATTGCCAACAAGAACCATGCAAAACTATTTAACAGCAATTCAAAACCACTACAAATTCTAAAAACATTTACCGCAAAAGCTCTTTTTGAAGCGCCCAAGGACTTGCGGTTCATTCGAATGTATTGGCGCAAGCTCCTTGAGACAGTTACGCCAATTTCCACAGGCCTAATGCCCCTTTGTGTCCATCTGTATCTAAGGATTTGCACATCTTTACTTTTAACTGCTCTGACTACGTCCTTTATATATAACTATTTGGTATCTCCCCTTGTCTATTCAGATAACATATCAAAGCCATCCAAATCTTCTTCGAGTTATACGTCTATATGTCATACTAACCTTCTTTGCTTTTCAAAGATGTATTTTTAACGTTTGGTTTTTCAAAATAGGCTTTCTTAATATATGGTAAGTGGGTCAAAATTTGCAATTAGAGTAGAGCCTTAGTTAACGTTAAGTTCATGTTAAGTCCTTTCGTGTCGAACAAAAACTAGCTGTGATAATCTGCAAAGGATAACTTGTTGTCAGAGCATGCATTACTTAATTCAGCAAGTCATTTAAGTTTAAAGATTTTGTTGTGCTAGATATTTGGTTGCTTACGTTTAAAAAAAGAAATGCTTATTATCACATACCCGCCTTGACCCAGCAAAACCTTCAGATTCCGTAAAAAAGTAGGCAAATGGCATCGCTAAAAATAAGGCAAAATATGTCCCAAGAAAAATTTGATTCCATAGCCCTGGTGAAAGAAAAGTAAAAAGTTGACCACAGTGGCATGAAAAAGTTAGTGTACAAATATTTCTGAACTATAAATTATTTTCTGTATTTACGTTTAATCGTTTTCTTTTCCTCGCTTTCTGAATGCGTCTTTTACCGTTGTTATTGCTGCTGCTACTATTACCACCCAGTCTGCCACTATTACTATTGGTACTCTTCCGAAGTCCTTAGGAATAACTGCAAAACCACAACTACTAACATCATTTTAAGCAGTAACTCTACCATAGCCGGTGCCACTAACACCGTTACTACCATTAATGCTCCTCTTACTACTACAAAAACCACATTTGTTACTATCGTTGCTGCTTTAACTCCGTCTATTACCATAACCATTGCCACTACCACTGTCATCACAACCTCCACAATAAAAACTGGCATTACCACAATTACTATCACTATACCACAATTACTATCACTAATACTACTATACCTATATTACTCTGGCTACCGCTACCAACCTTGCTGCTGTAAATAGTTTACTATTTCCTGTACTTCTACTAATGATAATACTACGATGCAAAGGCGACGAAGCTGTTGGACTGGCATTTAAGATCATTCACACTTTTCAAACACTACTTTTTGAATTTAGAGTCAAACAAGGCTTCTGTAAATTGAGGTCATGGGATCTTTTGGCTTGACAAAAATGCCATCTAAAATAACCCTTTAATCGCATTTCGGACAGGGAATCACGCACTTAACGCACCTAACGCACTTCGGGTACCTCACCTAGCTTCATTTATGGCCAGATCACATGTGGCTTCCTCGATCTCAAGCAACTCAATTTCTTGCATTCTCATAACCCAGAGTAACTCAAACAGCGAGCGGCAATTCTTTCGGATCTTACACTAACTCCTTGTTCAGTGCTTATATCAGAATCTCTCGTTTGACAGGCCTCAAGAGGCGGCATTTTGTTTTTATTCTGCAAAAGTACAGACCACGGTCACCACAAAATCGTTATATTAGTACTTCATTGTCAACGGATGGGCAAGGAAAGTGGTACGATAAACCATTCAGGAAAGCCTCCCTTGCATCTTTCAGGACTCGAGTATCCTTTGACGCTAAAATTTTGACAGTGTGTGAGTGTGTAACAGGTATGTGGTATCCTTGTCATCTTTTGCTCTTGACTTTTGATCGAAAGAGGGGAGTTGGTGGCGAAAGCAAGCGGTCTTTCATAATCCGCAAATAATTCGTGTAAAAGGTCCGACAGAAAAATGTAAGAAGTACTGCGACTCTGGGGCCTGATTGCAGTTATATCCGCCGCATTATCTAATATAAACTCGGATGCCAATTGATTGCCAACGTTTGCAATACCTCAGGTAACACCTTCCCTGCATAGTCAAACTTTTCAAGTACTGTTTCTTTGTCTTAAGTCTTGCCGTTGCTCTCGAGATGTGAGCCGAAAAGCTCGTGTGGTAGAATCTGCTTGGTGGTACCATTCGCCGCTCTGTGCGGTGAAAGGCACTGCGGCCTGGTATGTTAGCGCCTATGAAGAGGGCACTAAGATCAAATTTAGTAAAATATTTGATCACTTTTGTTACAGTTTTCTGATGTTCAGGGTTTTTGTCTGGTCCACCATCAACAGTAATGATCATGACCTTCTTCCCTTTTTGACATTGTTGTAACAGTCTAAATGATCCAGAAACAACTCCTCTTGTTCGGAGTTATAAATTTTTAGGACAACATGTCCTGGGATTGCCTGTACCTTTCAGAAGGCGTCAACATTTCTGTAACAAATTCTGTAACAGCTCACACGGTAAACACCAAATCAAACGATAGAGCAGTGCCAGTGTGACTCAAAAGTGTAACGAATTTCTCCATTGGTTTTTGTCGAATTGAACGTAACGTGACTTAGCTGCACATATTTTCCATCAATAATTTTTTGGAGATAAGATCCCTCGTTGCGAACGCTTTTTATTTTTTACAACTGACAAGCTGGGAGTTCCCGAAAAAAAATGCTTCTGAAAACTTTTTTGGCATATTAGTCTGATTTTTAATTGTGCGAAAAAGTCAGCGATCTCTTGGGAAATTAGTCCCTGAAGTAGTACAAGTCTAAACGATTAGATGTGACTTCTGCAGCTGGTTTCTCTTCATAGCATTTAATTTGTACCCAAATCCACTTTTTTCAGTGTTACATAACGATTTTATTTTTGAACCCGTCCACACCCCCAAATTTGACGTGACATTTCGTAACAAAAATCGCAAGGACCCCTTCAAATCTCCAGCCTTACGTATTTACTGAACGACCAATGGAAGGAGATGGAGACAAATGCATCTGTCACGGTATTCAAAATGAAATGCTAGGAAGAACGCGAAATATTGTAGGTATAGGTACTTTAAACGACATTGGATTAAGGTATTTTTAAATTTTATGCGACGAATACATAAACATGAGTAACACAGGCCAGTAAACATTTGGTCTGCGTTGGGTCGACAATTGGCGTGCCATGAGGACTTCACTGGCTTTTACCAAGTGCAGGGCAAAGACAACAACCAGAATGATACAAGATACTTTTGACGACTCAATTTTTTCCCTTACCAACTATGGGGCTTAATGCTACAATGGTATCGGCAACATATTTGGAAGAAAATCTGGCGTTTCTACAGGAATACACAGAGACTACAGGAAAAGACTATTATGATGCAGTGTCATGGGCATGCATTCAATTTACGAATGAAGGATAGGATTAAACATGTCAAAGTCTTGTTTGTCACGCTGAATTTATCAGGGAAATACGCGTCTCTAATTACATATTTACCAGTGAGTGAAATTAGTTTGGAAGAAGTGAAAGAAAACATCGAAAGTGACATGACGAGAGATACTGAAGACACAACTGCATCGGGGATTGTAGAAGCCATGTACTATCTAATCAGAAGTTTCAACTGATTTTTGCAAAAGAATACTTTTCAGATTGTGCTTTGATGAAAATATGGAAAACTTGTTTCTGCACAAACCTCGAGGAAGGAAAAAATACGTGGTATGAAGAGGACTGGAACCAGTGGCTATAGCTTTAATACATATAAACTCTACCAACAAAACTATCGCCCCTGAGATCTTAATCAGTTTTATTCTTTATGTTTTCAAAAAAAACCCTTTGTACAGCATTGGAGAAAGGGTGTTGCACTTTGGTGAAAAATATGTTGGAAAACTTATCTGGTTTAAAACGTAGCACCTGTAGCTGGAAGAACAAAAGGAAATAAAAGCCAGCCCATGTGAACTCGCTCGAAACTATTTCCGTGCAGCTTATATGTTGAACTAATTTCAAAATATTATTTTCAGGACTAAAAAGCACAAGTTTTAAATTTAAGTTTTAAATTGGCCATTTCTGAATCATAAGAATACTGTCACTAGTTCTTTTGCTTCGTCCTTTTTAAAGCTTGAACATTTATTGTCTATTGGATGTATTACTTTCTTCTTCTTCTTCTTCTTCTTCTTCTTCTTCTTTCTTCTTCCTCCTACCATTATTATTATTCTCCACCTTAGACCTTTTCCATATTAATCAGTTTATGTCAACTGAATCTACAACTTCTGTGGACCTCTCTTCTTCACATTTTCCGCAGTCAAGCTTCGTTTGTGCATGTCTCTCTTGGTGCTATCCTTTAATCTCGTTCTCTGTCTTTTGCTGCCACGCTTCCCATTCACCACCGTAAAAACGATGCTTTTGTTGGTTTTCCATTATGAGCTCCCTGTGAGTATTCGAACCAAATAAGCCTATTCTCTCTTCCCTTCGCTGTGATGACAAATACCTATTGCTCCTTTCTGGAATCGTCGTTCCTTTCCTGGTTTCTAAATGTTACTCCTGTAATTCGTCCAAAAATTCACATCTCCGTAATGCTTTTTCACATATAACGTATATATATATATATATATATATAAACATACAGACACAGACACACACAAACTTCTCTTATTTAAAGCGAGAGCAGAGCCTGGCATCTACGGAGCAAAATACTTTTAAACTCCCATCTACTTGCTAAGCAATCAATAGCAAAACATCCTCCAAAAATGTATTTGTCTTACCATGTATAAGTGAATCATTCAACCATTTCATGTAAAAGCTGTCAGGATATGACAGTAAGATTTCATTGCTTAGAATGGATATTGGTAGCAAAAGTACAGCTCCAATGGAGACGGTAATTGTGAAACAGCATAACCACAACCTAAAAGACAAATAACTTGGTGATGATTTCAAATTTAATGCGGACATCGTGGATGGTGGTGATTTACTTGATTACTCAATAATTAGTTTTTACCTTTAAATATCGCATATCAAAATCACAGGCATTTTTGTCGAATGCAATTTCGCTGGCTCCCGTCTGGGCGGAGAATCTAAAATGATCCTGAAAAAATCAAGCGGTATTTTATCTTTGAGCAATACAAAGGAACGATTTAAGGCTTCTCTGTGCTTTCAATGATTGATCGGCTCAAACAACTAATAGCCATTTTCACGACTTTCTTGTTTGCAAAGAAGAAGGAATAAGAAATAAATATTGACAGTGTCAACACTCACAAGTGGAAGGAAGAATTTTTTCTACTTTTCGGACTTGTTTTGATAACGTTAAAATTAGGTTTTCTTACTTTGGCATCTTGGTCTAGGCTAGTCCCACAGAAAAAGTTATCGACCAAAAATGGTGATTTTAATTTATATATTTAAGTTTTGTACATTGTATTGTATGAGCTATAGGCTACAAGCTCTCCTAAGCAAACGTATTTTGCGAAATTTGGCTGTGATCTTCTTTTACCTATTCGGGGAAACTACTGTTATTCACTTTTTCGCTGTGTGCTTTTCTTTATTCTCTCTCTCTCTCTCTCTCTCTCTCTCTCTCTCTCTCTCTCTCTCTCTCTCTCTCTCTCTCCTAAATAATGGCAGACTTCTAGTTATTATAAAACTGTTAGGCTTGTGTTATTATGTTTCTTTGGTCATACGCAGAATGAATGTCCTACAGGGGGTTGGTTATTCGTTTTAATGGATCACAAATGAAAGAGAGTTCACTTCCCTGAACCAATGTGAAAATAACCGATATTAACGCAGCCTCTCATTTGCAAACCGAACAGGAGAAAAAGAAAAAAGTGCTGGCTACCAAATGTTTGCCCACAAATTTCGATATAACATTGACTAGCAACTCTTATGTTTATCAAGATACGATCTCTACCTGATAATTCGACTCCAGTAAGAGTCCTTTGCCTGCCTGCATCTTACTGTTATACATATTAATTTTATTAGCAATACATTCGTTAGTAAATCCCTATCACCTAGTGCCTGTCACAACCACTCTTAATATTTACATAATGCCAATGTAATGTTAATTTTTACAAAATAGGAAAAGGAACTTACGAAATTCGGTATACAAAGTCATCATCTGCGTCTATGGTATAAAATGCAAAAAACCAATAGGTCAGTTTTGCACAGAAAAACATGATAAATAAATGAAAAGCTAAAAATTTTAGCTTACAGAAGGACGGGAAATCATTACTGTAGAAGTTCGGTCAGGCTCCTACGGCGCCTATTGAAATCTAATTCTGAAAAGTGGCCCTTAATTAAATAGAGGCCTCTGAAAAAATACCAGCTAATTCAACAACAAAATACAAATAAAAAGAAATATATCAATGAGCGCATGTCTGAAACCTCTGTATTTCATATTCTTAATTATCCTTTTCATTTTCCAAAAAAATGTACACTTTTACCGTCTGGGACATCCGATAATGTGGGTGCAGTAATCATCACCAAAGAGCTCACCTTATTATGTCAGGATCAATGGGTTTATTGGGGACTGCGGGTTCCTAAATGAAGGGTAAGTATTGTGCATACGGGCCAAAACAAAATTAGTCTAAGAGGGAAATGACGGAAGTACTTTTTTTACAATATTAATTTCCTTCGATTTCAAACTAATTTTCAATTTTAATTTTTACTTTTGCCAAATACAGACTTAAATTAAAAATCATATTTATTGGGCAGTCACGACACCCTTAGCGGTGAGGTAGCAACGGTCGAAAACTTAATGGGCTTTCGTGCTTTTTATATTTATTTCACTGCTGGTCGGAAGTGCAACTCTATTTTTTCTTAAATGTTACATTGTCTGGCGGTCCCTCCTATTCCGCAAAGTCAATTGACGCCAAAAAGAAGGTTTCCAAGTACTCCTGCTGTCTGCAATGACTTGCTTGCCTGACTGCTTCTGCATTATCAGAGTCCAGGTCAGTTAATCGTCGTGCCAAGTCATAATCAAAGCTTACAAGACTAAGAATGCCAGAATACTATTTTATGTGTGGCGTTGCAACTCATCCCTTGAAAAGGAGCAGAAATTGTCATTGAATTATTTTCCGAAACACACTGAACTTTTAAAGACATTAAAATATAGAGTACACTGGGACCATTTTACTCTAACACCATTTCCCTATGATAAAACTGTGGGTAAAATTTTATCTTCATTAAATTTTTGAACGACTGGTAGATATGTTTTTACTAATTTACGGTCATCCTCAATCCTAATCATTTGAAAATCAATATTTGTCCAAATAGCAAGATGTGCCCATATCACGCCAATGATATTTCAGCCTACATTTATTACCAATAAGCTCTTTTATCAATATTACAAGTTAGAATTGCATATTACAGTTTAATAAAAACTTGATGTCTCATCTCTTGCTTCGAACTTATCGGCTACTGTCTACTGTACAGTTATGTTCTTTTATTTCTAACGGTATTTAATCTTTAAGAATCTATATATTTGGGGCGCAGTCATCACCTCAGTTATTATTCGACTTGGACGGCTGCCAAGAAATCCACAAGGAAATGGGTATAGTCCAGCTGGGTCAACAACATTACCTGTTTTAGATAAATATTTTTCAATTTCCACCTTATTCATTTGAACCCACTAAAGAGTCTTTAATAGCAACAAAGTAATTTTGCAGGATTTTTTTGAGGGAAAAGTGGTATGGGAACAATTTTTTCTTTCCATTTTAGAGGCATCAGTCATATCACCAGATTTTCTACCAGTGAGCCTCACTCTACGAAATGGAACAGGCATTTTGGAAAGACGGTGTCCAGTAGTTTTACCAGCAGCCCATCTTATCTGAGCTGGCAATATCTTGCTTTTATCCATAAAAAATATCTTTTCCCAGGGGGCGATTCTACCTCGAGAAATTTGGAGAAGTCAAAGGGTTTCCTAGGATTTGAAGGGGGAACGATGTTCCTCTAAAACTCTAGGTCGGCTCATGACTGTACTCTTATTAGTACCCTACAAATTATCCTTTCCAAGCCACCATTATTAGTTTTGATGAGTTCTTCATAGATAATCATCAATCAAAGAAATAAAAGTTAAAGTTTGACAAAAACAACCCTGAAAATCTCTTTTAATCCTTGTTTTTCCAACTGCTTCATACGCTATTGTAAAGAGAGATTTTCCCGGGAGGGTGGCTTACGATAAAACTATAGAAAATATCAGTTTTATTTCACTGCCTATTTATTAACTATGGTTACCAAGATACCTCAAAAACGTCTGATCAATAATGATAAAAAACAAGGCAAATATCGACAATGAACTATTGACAATGTATATGGTCAGGTCTCGACCATTTATCCCTGAACGTTGTTATACCCAATCGAAATAATTACTCGAGTTAATGCGCCACTGGCCGCAAGTTAGACAATAACATGACGATAAAATAAAACAAAGATTGGGAGGTAAGAGTAATTAATAATACTAAAATTTTCCTGCAAACGTTGGGGGAGGATGTGGGGAGAGCAACCTTGTTCAGCCTTCCCGAGAAAAAAACTCGACAAGAAAATTACGTATGCTTAAGTCTGATCCTATGCTCCACCGTACAGGTAAATGCTTGCAATCTGATACCCTGGAAATATTGGATTGAAGCCATTGCGCCTTATTCTAACTGGTAGTGATGTTCTGCAGTAACCTTGTGCTTTATCCGTCTCCCAAACATAAAAATTAACCTCAATTTGCATTTTTACTGGCTTAATAATTAATGATAGGTACCGTAATTATTCGATTAAGCGGTGTGCTTAAATAATTCTGGGAATTCTAAAGGGTGCGCTTATTCAGATGGTGCGCGTACTTGAGGGAGTGGGGTTATTGGAAAAGTCAGTCAACTTATAAAGCACTAAATATCAAAAATATATCTATCAGTACAAACAGCACGACGTAAACTTACAAAGCACTAAATATCTAAAATATCAACGTCCACATTCATCAAGTTCAAAAGTGAAATGGACAAATACAAAGATATCTGTAAGCATATGAACATTGTAATTTACGCACAAGATGTTAAAATCATAATAGAATATACTCAATAAAATATATGTTTTTAGTGCTTTGATTCTTGACCTTCAATTTTTTACTTTGAAAAAAGGGTGCGGTTGTTGAAAAGGAAATCAGCCAAAGACGGTGCGCTTGAGGGTGTGCGCTCTTTAACTTTTTGGGGCTCCAAAGGGTGTGCTTATTCGAGGGGTGCGCTTACTCCAGTAGGATGCGATAAATCGAATAATTACGGTATGATCAGCCTGGAGTATGCAACAAAGAAAATGATATGTAACTGGTACCTATACCATTTCTAAAATACTGCAACCAAAGGCGAATTTTAAGGGTGGAGGTAAGCTCTTCGATACACCAGAAGTTAAGAGTATAAAGAGAATCATTGGCTGTGGCAACATAAACGTGCTGGCTGCTTTTCAGTAACGTAGCATTTTTAACTCCTGCGTTACTCCCATGATGCATTTGATTACTGATAAAAAAATTGATATTTAACAAATTTAAAAATATTTTTAAAAGCTAGCTACTTATTTGTTCTCTTCTACTTTACATCACAAAGTCAATCTATGCATTGCCATGAGTTAAAACCAAAGTGCACTTCCACATAGTACTAGACCTATATCATATACGCATTATACATATAAACAAATTCAAAAATGCTTTTAAATTAAAAATATAGTTTGTGACATCTAAATAATATCTCTAGATCTCTCTAATAAAGAATCCTATCATGCCATCATTTGGAAAAATTATGGCAGGTTCAGAACTGTCATCCACGTAACACAGCAGTTACTAATAAAATTAGGACAAGTAATTTTAGTTCAAAACTAATAAAATGAATAAGAAAGAACTAAGAAAAGAACCGTGATAGACTCCACTAATTTCACACTAACTCTGCTCCTGGTGTTCTTGTACATAGCCTGTACAAATTGAACTACCCATTCCTCTGTGTCAAGTTTTTACATAGCCCACCAAATGCTTTTTAACTGCTTGATCAAAAGATCAAAAGAATAATCTCTTGTTCTTAGCATGACTTTTCCTTCCAACTGCCTGAGAATGAATATTGCATCTATTGTGCCACAGCCAGAGATGAAGAAAAATTGCATGCCACCAACAAATATCCTTTCCCTGATGATATTTTCAATTCCTCTTGCAATTCCTTTTATGGCATTGTTAAGGAGTTTTGAGCCCTCTGCAGTTACCTCTCCAAGGCATCCTCTTTCCCTTTGTAAATGTTGATGATGAAACTACCCTGCCAGTCAGATGGCATGTCCCCATTTTTTATCATCACACCAACAAGGTTAGCAACCAACCTTCCACCAGTATCACTAGAAGCTTTCAGCATTTTAGCAACCATCCCAGTTTGACCAACAGGTTTCCAACTTTTCATCTTCTTTCAACAGTTATAAGGGCTGGAAGGCTTACAACAGGGTCAGCAACTTAGCTCTTTAAGTTCTAGGAAAACTCTTCATTAAAGAGATCTTCACAGTACTGTTTCCAGGAAGCTTTTTTGGGCTCATTATCAATGGAGGGGTTGCCTGAGTCACCTTTTATATATTTGTCAACAAACAATATCCTTTTATCATTTTTTGGTTGTTTTGCAATGCTGAAGATGTCATTCATACCAGCTTTTAGTTTAGAGAACTTCTCCTCTTCAGGGGTCTTTTAGCTGTGTAGACTGCTTATCTTGCATTATGTTTGGCCTGTAGGTATTGTTCTTTATCACCTCCCTGCTTCAATCCCTTCTAGCATCACCTCACCCCTTTTCAGCAACAGCAGACTTAATCTCATTGTTCCAACACAAGGCTTTCCTTTTCTGGTGACACTTCTTTTTACCACAGGTCTCATTTGTGGCATTTAGGAAAGCCTTTTCTAGCTGGTTCCATACATTTTCTGTTGTGACTTCAGCAGTATTATATTTTTTTCACTTAGCAGATAAGCATCTGGTTAAAATTTCCTTTTAATGTTCATTCTTTCAGTTTCTGGGAGCAAAATTTAGGGGTAAATGACTTAGGATAAGGTTTTGTTAATTTTATAGACAACGTTCACAGACAAGAAGTTCCATATTCTTTGCTTGGTATAACCTTGATGTCCTGTACCATTTTCTGGTTTCATTTCCTCAACAAAATGAAATCAATCTGAGTTCTTGCACTACTTGATTTATAAATGATAAAGTAACTAACCCTTTTGACAAAGAAAGTACTCCCAATAACAAAATCAATTGCAACTGCTTCTATTCCAATGTATCCATTCCAGTTTCCAAAAAGAATGAGTAGTTATTTGTCTGATGGTTCTGAGTCTACAGTTTGCAGGCTGTCATGGAATGCATCTTCTGTGGGCACTTCAAATCCTACTGGAGGTGCAAATACTGATGATACAGAAGGTCAAAGCCCCAAACTAGAAGTTTGAACAACATGATTTTGTCTCATATTTGTTTGATGTCATATACCTTGTCAACCCATTTTTCACCTTGCCCACCCGGAAAAACTTAGATCTGGTGTCTTTTCCAGCAATGAATCTTGCACCAGCACCTCTTCATCTGACACCTTGAGCTCAGCCAAGGTCAATGTTCCTTCTTGAGATTGTTTCAACTATCACACTTGATCTGCTTCTTGTGGAAGCAAAATTCTATGGACATTTTTTAGTGCATTGCATGAAATTCTGCATGATGATGATCTGTTTGGCCCAATTCCAGTCCATTAATGACCCATTCAACATGATATTGGTCCCATTCTTGAGAAATTTACTATAAACAGACATAGTATTTCCTGAGCAATGATGTAGGTATTTTCCTCAGTAATGATAGTATTCTTTCAGTTATTCTAAAACTCTACCCTGGAACCTCTGATGTGGTAATTTAATGGTATAGCAACAAGCCACTCCTCAACTAAAACACACAACACAACATAAAACACAAAGGTTGATAACATTCAGCAACTAACACTAGTCAAAATTTCCCCAATTACAAGAACTTTTCTACCTGCTTTAAGGATTATTCTGGGTCCGAAACATAAAAGTGGACACATGTTATTTACAGACACAATTTATTAAACATGAGAGGTTATGAAATTCTTGTCAACATCCTTGTCTCTTGTCACTATAAAATGTGTACTTTCATATTTCTAATCTGAATAATTGTCTCCTTTAAGTATTATTTGAAAGCTGGGTTAGACTTGAAAATATTAACTGATTATGAATATATTCTACATACAGAATGATGAAATAATGCCATCTTTAGTCCATAGGTCCTTGGCTTCAGTCAGGTATAATTGTGTTTACATTTTCCCCAACATTCCACCACTCAAAAAATATTCAAGGAAGCATAAAGCAATAAAGCTGCTAAACACAAAAATAACTTAAACCATAGCAGTACCTATTAGTTTGTTGTTGCTATATTCAACCATATGTCTCAGATGCTTATTTGACCAAGTCACAGGTACAAGTCATACTTGACAAATTTAATTACAAAATAGAAACTTTTACTGTCAATTTAATAAGAATACCTCCCAGATGTCTAATACCACTATATTTTATGCCTGACTGGCAGATAAACACAAAATGGTGCATGTCCAGTCTGCTTTTAATAATCTGTTTACAAATTTTCATGTAAACTTTTGCAACTTTTTGTGAATAAAAGTTTTTTCAAATTTATTTCTATCTTATTTTCTTTGCATGACTTACCACCATTAATTAAGTTACTCATAATATTTAATCAAGTTACAACAAAAATTAGGTATGCTGGGGAAAAAGTGGGTTCAAAATTTGAAATTGACAGTTGGTTTTTCTTGACCAGTAAAACTGTTAAAGAAAAAATGTTTTCAAACAAGAAACCTGCACACTAATGTGTTAGAAAAAAACTTTCCAAAACAAGTAACCAAAAAAGAAAGTTAAAGACAGTGACTGTATCTATTATCATATAATATCTTTAAAACAAATTATTTCAAGTAATGCACACAACACAACAGACAAGTAGATAGGCACAGTACCTTCATCTTCATCATTCTTCTTTTTATAATACCTCACTATGATATAAGAGATGCAGTACAATGATATGAATATCAGCCAAGATATCTGTCAAGGAAAGCAAATTGAAATGAGTAAGGAACTAAATTTTCACTTGGTTGATATTTCCTGATAATATTTCTATTTTCATTNCAAGTAACCAAAAAAGAAAGTTTTTCTCAACAAAGCAATCACTGTCTTTCTATTATTGTAGAAAGACAGTGACTGTATCTATTATCATATAATATCTTTAAAACAAATTATTTCAAGTAATGCACACAACACAACAGACAAGTAGATAGGCACAGTACCTTCATCTTCATCATTCTTCTTTTTATAATACCTCACTATGATATAAGAGATGCAGTACAATGATATGAATATCAGCCAAGATATCTGTCAAGGAAAGCAAATTGAAATGAGTAAGGAACTAAATTTTCACTTGGTTGATATTTCCTGATAATATTTCTATTTTCATTCCCAAAGTCAATTCTATCAAGCACAACAGCAAAATAAAACATTAGGTACTACAAAAGGGAAGATATCAGGATTCATGTACTATGTTGGCACAGAAAGAAACATTTAAAAGAAAAAAATTGTATAACTTTACTGCTACCAGTAGTACAAGCATTTTTTCAAACAAAACTTTTGTTGCTTGAATTAAAAAGCTACTACTGCATTTTATGATTATGTGAATCTTAGGATTTATCACACTGATGAAAATTGCATAAACTCTCAATATTTTTTAGATTTATTGTGGTGAACAATCCAGAAGGTTCTGAGAACCGATTTTGCTATCACATGACAATCCTGAACAAAATCTGAATCCTTAAAGTATCTTTAACAAAAACAGCTCCAGGAATCCCCTTCACCTGATTTCTCTACATCCTATGCATAAAAATACTCACAACTATTATGATTATGAGATAATGGTACCTATGTGGAGGATGTCCATTGATAATGTATTTCCTTAAAGTCCACCAACGTTATTCAAAAAAATCCTACCCTATTCATGACCAGTCCTACCATTCTTTACTTATATTAATAAACTAAATCAAGAAATACAAAAAGTATATTTCATGATATTCCACAAGATCATGATTCTACAAGTCTTTAAGCATCACCTAAATTTCTAAACACTCAAATCACAGATGAAACTAAATTTATGTCTGATTACACAGCCCATTTGTTTTGACAGAAAATTGGAAAACATGATGTGACCAGACTGTGAAATAAGCCTTTTTGTGGCTATATTCTACCTTTATATCTACCTACATTCTTTCCAATTTTGAACCACTTCAGAGCTTTTCAAAAATAATATTTTTCAATATAACATATAGAAACTGTTTGTAGAAAAATATATAGAGTAATGATTGGTAACTATAAAACTCACAATGTAATGACGTATCGTATCATTGAAAGCCTGCTCTTCATCTTCTTCACCTATATCCATCTGAGCTGTGGAAATAAAAAAAGCTATACATGCAATGCATAACAAAATAAAACCATGGTTATATGCTAACTTTAAAATGTAATACCTAGCTGTACTATATTTTGTAAGGCCCTGGTAAACAACACCAAAGTTTTGCTACTAACTGCCAGGGGAAAATGTTGCTGTTTACCACTGTGTTTACCTGATTTAGTGTGTTTCTAGCAAGCAAATGGATTTCAAAAGTATCCTAAATGAAACAGCTTGAAAAATTGACTTAATTAAATGACTCATTTTTTCAACCAAATACCCTTGTGAGTGTTTAGAAAACAAACATTAAGCATGTAAAACAATGCACTGAATGTTGTTAGAACAGAAATAATTTAAATAAATTTTCTTTGAAATATGTTTATCAGGTTTTCATCAAGTAACAAAATGGAAATATTTGATTTTAGAATAAACAGTGGTATAATTTGCCTTCCTAACAAAGCAAGTGAATAAGGCAAAGTGCAAATCATAAGTTCTTATAATTGTATTACTGTGAAATGTATTCTAAGCCTGGAGCTTTACTAAGAAAGGAAGACATAGGCCAAATCACAAACTTTTGTGTTTCAATGTGAAATGTGCTCCACTGCAGTATGTTGAATAAAACAATGACTTTCACTCAATCATAAGCTCAATTTTACCTACTTTGATTCAAGACAGTCATCTTCACCAACTAATTTTGATTATTAACTCATAATTTATACTAATAATTGTAATTAAAAAGAACCATTTCACAAGTTTATTTATTTTTATATACTTTAATTTAACTAGGCCCATTTAATTGGAACATGGTGGTACTACTACTTACATACATTAACCTACATTATTATTAGGATACATGACAAAATGTGAAACTAAACTGTACACCAGTCAACTGTTTTTTGTGAATGGAAACTTCTGAAGGAAATATATATGTAGTATTTCTCTTGCTTTACAAAAGACACCAACCAATTAGCAGTCAACTCTTTATAGGAAAAGTAATGTCTGAACATCATCCATACAATGTTAAGCTTCAGAGGAGATAAATAAAGCTTATCAAAATTCCACAATCCATTTTTATACAATTTCTTACCTGTCCAATGTATTTTTCCGGTGTTGACAGAGGCGTTTAACCCTGTATTTTAGGTGCATGCATTTTACCTTGCATTTAGGTGCATTCAATTTATATTGCATTTTAGGTACATGCAGTTTATCTTGCATTTTAGGTGCATGCAGTTTACCTTACAGTTTAGGTGCATGCATTTTACCTTGCATTTTAGGTGCATTCAATTTATATTGCATTTTAGGTACATGCAGTTTACTTTATATATTAGGTGCATGCAGTTTATCTTGCNAAGTAATGTCTGAACATCATCCATACAATGTTAAGCTTCAGAGGAGATAAATAAAGCTTATCAAAATTCCACAATCCATTTTTATACAATTTCTTACCTGTCCAATGTATTTTTCCGGTGTTGACAGAGGCGTTTAACCCTGTATTTTAGGTGCATGCATTTTACCTTGCATTTAGGTGCATTCAATTTATATTGCATTTTAGGTACATGCAGTTTATCTTGCATTTTAGGTGCATGCAGTTTACCTTACAGTTTAGGTGCATGCATTTTACCTTGCATTTTAGGTGCATTCAATTTATATTGCATTTTAGGTACATGCAGTTTACTTTATATATTAGGTGCATGCAGTTTATCTTGCATTTTAGGTGCATGCAGTTTACCTTGCATATTAGGTGCATGCAGTGTACTCTGTATTTTGGGTGCATACAATTTACCTTGCATTTAGGTGCTCTTCCAGTTCTCTTCCAAGCAGAGCTATCTTTACTGAGCACCTCACTATTAGTCACAACTAGGCGTGAGCAGAGGTGAAGTGCAAGGGTATTATGCACATGATTTTGACTTCTCAACACTTACGAATTTCAGTCGCTGTTCCCCTTCAAAAATACACATAGTTAAAATACACCTCTCTGTTTAAGTACCTGTGGTCTGGACAGGTCACTGATGTTGAAAACCTTACAAAATGTACATAGCATGTAAACAAAATCCGAGTGGCCGGTTTATTTTGTCAATAGTCCTCGGAAAATGAAAAATAGTTTCTTTTTTGGATCTTATTGATAAACAGGTGTAAAAATCTACTTGGCAAAATGAGAGCTAATCTGGTGGGCAGATGTCGATCTCCGATAAGTACTATTAATGGCAGGCAACAGGGGGGACTAGTCACCGTGGGAAATATAACGGAATTGCCTATAATTTTATCAACCCAAAAATCAAAGACGCAAATAGCTTTCAACTTTATTTGAATAGTTAAACTGTTACTAAAGAAGACCAAGTCTAATTAGTACCTCGTGCTGGTTGATGTCTACTTGTCAGCTAATTATTATTCAGTACGATGCAGGCATTTAATGAGGTGATTATAATCAAGATAAAATCAAAAGATAAAACTCAATTTGCAATATCCAAATTTGTTTATTTATTAACCCAAAAGTGCTAATGTGGCTAGACAACAACAAAAATCAATGAACTATGAACAACTAGGGAAGACCGACGCTGATCTAGCACAAACAAGTCATCCTAATGCATGGTCATATTTAAAGTACTATATCAAGGTCTGTTCAACTAACAATGGACTAATGCAACCTATAATAATATGTTTCTATATTACTTATAATCTAATCTTTTCTAACTAAACATGGCTCGTTGAATTAAAGTCATATTTCTGGATGAAAGCAACGTATTCCACAGATATTTTGTGGAGTATGGACGGTCATTAAAATAACGCTTTATTTCATTTCTACATCTTGGCAAGAGAAACCATGCTGTACATTAGTTCTTCCGACCTTAGGTTATGATAACAGCCAACTATTTATGGAATGTACGCTAGCTTTAAAGTACTTACAAATCCATGTATGAGCCTACTGTTTTTGGTTCTTCAGTTAGTTGCAAAAGTTTACTTCGGCGTCCTGTTAGAAAAACCGAGTACTTGTTATTAGGAGTGGCGATTCTGAAACCTTGTTACGCTCTGATAAAAAAAAGCACATATAAAAGAATTAACTCTTTTATGACTAGCATTAATTCAAACGTTGTTCTGCTGGTGTAAACACAAAAAATACTTTCACGAATTCCAGCAGGAATTTTAAGCCACAAACAGCAGCATGCATTGTTTGGTCCAATAATCCGTTTAGGCTGTTCTGGGCTGGTACGCCTTAATGTCTAACAACAAGTAAATACGGACAGTCCGCTTTTGAGAAGAAAAAAAATGTGAAGGTGGCACTTCAGACTTCAAAGTGTGGTTTTGACTATTTTTTTCTAAGTGTGGCTGGTGGTGTTTTCAAACGAGAACTGGAAACATTAGAAAACATAGAGGATAAAGCAGCGGATAGAAAGAAATGCTTATCCTTAATTAGACGTGCAATGTCACAGAGGCCTCCACCAGAGCCAGATGGTGACGTGAAGCGACAATGATGATGATGATGATGATGTACTTCTGACCACCATTCCTATGTGCAGAATTAGAAAATAATGGCATTGGTACTTTAAAAAAACTAAATTAATTCTGCTAAATTTAGAAATAATTCAGAATAAATCCAAGGCAAAAAGCACAAGTTTAGCCTCTGCTAATTTCACCAATCCCAAAATCTTCTAACGTATTTATCATCTCAACAAGCATACCATCCTGTCCTGCTGCTCTTTTTACCTCACCTTTTTTATTGTTACAACTAACTCTTATTTCAGAACCTTTGAAACCTCATTTGAACTTGTGAAACTTAGTGTTTCTTTCCTAATATCGTGAAGCGGTTCCCTAACATACTCTGTCCATCTGATCAAAATAGTATTCCTTTCTGCAAGCAATTTTCCACCCAGCCTATCATAAAATAAAATAAATAAAATATTCTCCTGAAAACTTTATTGCAACTGAAAAATTGACTCTTCATCATTTTACATTGGATGTCTGACCAGTTTTTTTGTATTATGTATAATGTGTCGGTCTGAAGGTTTTTATGCAACAAATATCATCTTTTCCTGTCCCTGATCATTGACAAAGTAGTTTTTGGTCGTTCTGTTGATAATTTTTTCATTCTATTGAGTGCACACTATTGTATTGTTTTAACAAGGACATTCGTTAGTTTTTCTCAGGTGATCCATTTACCTTCATCAGAGAGGATGTCATTTTTTTGCATTACTTTGATTAAGTACTCCTGATTCAACTCTGTCTCTTTAGTTGCTTCTAGTCTACTTTTTGTTGCACTTTGGCTCCCCTCTCCTTCTTAAGTTTGGTTTGATATGTGTTTACTACAGGAATAGTAAAAGGAACTTATAAAGGGTCACCTACATTAAGCTGACCCTTTATAAGTTTCTGCTTGTTTTACTGTTCTCTCAAATCTGTTGTCATAGCAATGTAGTCAATCTGGTTTCGTGTCAGCAGAAAAATTTCTGTTGAATATTATTATGTTATTATTATATTGTGAGGTATTTTAAACCATACATTCATTTAAAACATACTTTTAGTCTCATGCCAATGAAAACATCTGTCTCCATTGAGGTTTCTTTCACCAATCCTATCATAGTTTAATTGTCTTGTCATCTTCTCAACACCGAACTTTTGCATGTAGATTTCCCATAACAAAATTAATTCCGAGCTATGTTTCAAGAGATACTTCTCCCATCATCAGGCTGACTATAAGAGAATTATCTCTCAAAACGTACCTCAGAAAAAGCCTTACAACTCATGAAACGATAAATTACCTACATCAATGGCTGCTCACTGAGATCATAAAGTCAAGAATTGTCAAGAGAGTAAGTTTTATTAAAATTGCATTGAGACTTTGCTTCGTCTTATGTGTCATAAAAGGAATCAATATCTTTATCAGGACAGTTTGCTGTAGGGGTACACACCACAATGATAGAGACGCTAGACATTTGCCTATGATGATTTATTAGAAAAATTCTCTCGTTTACCGCCCAATAGTCCAACAAACACTTTATCACATTACCATCAAGCAGTAACCCTTTTCATACTTCGTGACCAAAACAACCTGCATAAATTTTCTTGTAATCGTGTATCATACAATCATCACTCTTCACTCATCTGGCTTTATTTACTCCCCAAATGTCGACGCTTATTTTTATCATCTCCTGATTGTCAGCTTTAAACTTATCAATCTGATGCAAATTTCTGATTTGCCACTTTCATAGTATGACATTACTTTTGTTGCGAGCAGTAGTTGAATGAAGGTTGGATTTACTTGTTGTTCCAGCAAAGTATCTGCATAAGATTGGTCACTCCACTTAATACTATTAGCTTTAGAATAAACATTATGACTCTTCAGGATTGTTTTTGAATAACTAGTGAAGTGGTTCTCTATTTTCTTCTTCAGCACAGCTGTCAGCTATCAGCTATGCCTGGGATCATCAGCACGGCTGACACTCGTATCGAGATTTGCCTTTTTCAAACAATTTTAAATGGTTCTCAATACCACTAGTACTGCTCACTTCTGCCTAATACCTGAAATTGATGGACTTATTTAACGAGAGTCCCGAGTCCCCTTCTTACAGGAACGTCGTTGATGATATGCCGCTTGTAAAACATTATTAATAACATTAAAACATCCTGCTATAGGTTGGTCTTCTTTTTGTCACCTTCTATAAAACGCGCAGAATATTCTTGACTGACCTCATTCCCAGGTGACTAGGCTCAAATACGAAAAGTTAAAATAATGCTGACCTTCAACAAAAATTATGGTATTCCCATGAAGGAAGGATATGTGCAAGATTCTAATGCTATGTATCCATACATCAGTCCATCATTAGTCACGTTAATGTGTGTAGAGTTATGTCCTATTTTATTCATCCAGCTATAGTCGTTGTAATAACCCAAACTTCGTCTGAGATATACTAACTAACATTACTGTACCACACATTATTTGAATATGGTGAAAAATTTAATTATTTGACCACACAGTTGATATAAAAATTCTCTCCAAATATGTATCTTAGTACTCATTTTCGAAAAGTAACAAAGGGGACATGTCCTCCAAAATTTTGCTAGTACCTGGTCGTGCATTCAACGTACAAAATTTAAGCAGAGTTGTCAAGAGAATTCGAGAGAGGAAACCAGGACAGTAAGTTAGTGGCATCCAAACTAAATAATTGTAAATGCAGACTAGGAGAATCACATCAAACATTTGGTAAAAAGGGGCTTAAATTGTTTAATTTGGCTTACCAAATGTTTGACAAGGATAAAAGAAAAATCAATTTCCAAGGATGATTTCACCAAAGAATGCAAGTTGCATAAATATCTTTGCAAGCATTAACACATCTAACACTGATACCATCGCAAAGGAAAAAATACGATTGCAATTGGCTGGCATCAACTCATTTATCATCAATAATTCTCAGGAGTACATGAGATTATTAGATTCTCAAAAGCAGTGTGTACCACTTACCACCTGTTAGTAATCATAATTTGAAGATGAACCATCTGCTCATAAGCAGTATTAGCAAGTATGTATCAAAACCGATTAATATTGCAATAAGCAGTAAGTTTCAAGAGTATCCTTTTTGTTTTTCAAAAAGGCAGGAATAGGGAAAGGTTTACTTCTTATAATACAAACTGAAATTAATAATGATTAAAAAGCCAAATAAAAAATAATGGTTACAGTTTGGTAATCTTCAATTACTTGAATTAGCTGATAATACACCGCAGCGAATAACACTTTTGGCTACCGAGTACATCACTAGTAATAAATAAAGGCTTCCAGGACAAAGCAAATGTCAACAACAAACCCCGTAGCATCACCGTGAAATAACTTGCTGTCGAAGTTTGGTATTATTGAGTTTAGAGAGGAATACATTAAAAATATTCCTATAATATGGCTACTCCATTGAAAAATAAAGTTAACAAATGTTCAGTAGGATATTCAAAATTTTGATTTATTATTGTCCCTTCAGATGACAGACTGGCATTATCGATTTTAGAAACAGAAGATCCATTTATTGATATTAAATTGAAACTAATCACACCCTTCTTAAACCAACTTTGTATTGTATGGCAAAAATATGGGGGATTAAAATATAACGATATAGAAAGGACTGACTTACAGTAGCTTAGGTTTCCCCTAAACGTACGGAGATTGATTCTGATTTATGTAATTTATGAAGAGCTAGGACGTCTATCTTTAAAAAAAGTAGTACTGCGATCTCGAAATTGCTAGATCGTTCTTTAAGATTTTTCTTCGAATGTTCTCTGCTACTTTTAAAGGTTGAACTATCGGCCCCTGTGTTAATTAAAGCTACTATTTTGTATGTATTTCTAATGACATGTTACTATTTCAAAGAGCTAAGTTGCTTCATGTATCATCTTTTATATCAATTTATACTATCTTTCTCTGTAAAGCTGCAATATACCTGGAAGACTGTTTCATTTTAAAGTTGGACTGAAATGCACTGTTGGTGCTCAATTTTGAGTAACACTTGCCACCTCTCAAAGTTTGGAGAACAAGTCCTCTACCATCAGGTTTAATTATTTTCTTATTCCCTTTTTAGGCTTTTGGTATCTCAATTCTGATGTGTTTATTCCCTTTAGAAAGAAGGAATATTTAATAAGGTTAAGGGGTACTTTGGACGTGATGCCCTCTATCGTATCATGATTATTTTTTCCAATTTCTTAATAAAGAGTGTGGTTTGGATTTGCTTTAGGTAAAAGTTTGCTATAGTTCAAACATAAGTTTTACTGGTTTTTCAAATTGTGATTTTGCATTGTTTGTCGCAGTAGTCAAAAATGCGTTATTTAACAGCTGTTTCGTCTTATATCAAAATTTTGCAGTCGGGGTTGAGTACAATAGAATCTCAGTACAACAAGTTCCAAGTTACATCGTAAGTCCTTTGATTTCGAGGTGTGAAACTGTTTTTCCATTTATCAAAACTAATATGTATGGTTGAGAGAGGAACCGTAGCTTAATGGTTAGTGCAACTGCACTGTAACCAAAAATTCCGGGTTCGATTCCATTAGCGGGAGACCTTGGAAATTCACAAAAGTAAAAACCATTGGTTGGCGTCAGGAAGGAAAATCCAAGTCCCTGTGAAAGGCACCGTCTGAGCCCCAGTTACTAAGGGAAAATGATGTTAAAACCATATATATATATATATGTATGTATATATATATGTATATATATAGTAGCTTATATATATAGTAGTATAGTAGTAGCTTGAGTATATATATATATATATATATATATATATATATATATATATATATATGGTTGAGTAATTTGAGCTTGCTTTTACCATTTAACTTATAGAAGTATTAAGATTGATTAAACCTCAAGCAGATACTGAGCCAAATAAAATATTGATATTTTTCTTTTAAATAGCAGCATTCCCGTAAAAATATTCAATACAGGAATTTTCGCATGAGCTAGCAAAATTTTCCAAGCATATGGACAACAAGAAACACAATAGGAACTTCGGGAGTGAGTTGCTTCCATTTGTATCACTTCCAAAGTTGCCTTGCTATTGGTAAAAGTGTAACTTTTGTCCTTTTCAGAACAACTAACTGCCTATGGCAAAGCTCCCCAGTTACGATAGCTTTTGTTTTAAATAATAAAATGTGTTTGTCTTTATTTCATGTATTATCCTGCTGGTTAACTGTTTCTTTGTGCACTAGCCTTTTATTATCGAGTGACTCTGCTTTCTCTCTCTTCCTTATTTGATCGTGCAACAGTTATGGCATGTAATAGTAATACTGTGCATTTGAAATTCTTGAAGCACACCATCAGTTGTGGCAGTGTTATCGTTGGGTTATAAAAACTATATATTCTAATCTTTCTGCTCATTCGCGTTTTGGTATCCATCGTCCTTAATTCATCTACCGTCCATTTAACTATTCCAGCTGTATATCTTATCACTGAAACGGCTCTACTGTCTATGGCTTGAATACTATTTCCGCCATTTAGTTTTGCTTTCACGATGTTGCGTACTCTGGGATTGTATTCTTTTCTTATCATTTCTTTCATTTGTTCGTGGTTTACACCATCAGCTTCTAATATACCAAAGTATTTATACCCATCTTCTTTCTCTAATGACTTTATTCTTTGTTCATCGAGGAGGCAGATTCCTTCACTACTTATAAACTTTCCTCTTTTCATTATCAATACAGCA
>RDPX01000209.1:1059833-1078136 GCA_003991215.1 Morbakka virulenta | reverse complement strand
AGTGAGTCGCGGAGCTGAAACATTGATCCCATGATGGTGAGACTGTTTTGTGTACAAAAGTCAAGAACCATCAGACCATTAGAATTCATACGACCGAAACCATGTTTACCTAGTACATCAGGCCATAAACTCCAGTCACAACCAACACGTGCATTGAAATCACCGGGAACAATAACATGGTCGTTTTTGTTTGTTCTGATTGCATTTGACAGTTGGCTGTAAAACAACTCCTTCTCTTCTTGAGAACGTTGCATCGTAGGACCATAGACACTGACAATTTTAAGGTAATTTCCAGACTTCAGTTGAAGTCTTAGAGACATGAGTCTGTCAGAAATGTGTGACATGTCAAGAGTAACACTGGACAAAGTATTCGAGATGGCAAAACCTACTCCGGCTTCCTTTTTTGTTCCACCACTCCAGTAGAAAGTGTAATCATTTTCAATTAGACTCCCTGTGCCTTCTCTTCTGACGTCACTGATAGCGCATATGTCGATGTTTGCACTTCTGAGTTCTTTTGAGATGATTGCTGTAGCTCTTTCTGGACGAATATAGTCTGTGTTCTCGTTAGTGGTTCTGACATTCCAAGCTCCGAGAGATAATTTTTGATTATTGACGGATTTCGCTTATTTTTCACCACCACCGTCGATTGTGGCGCATCAGTTTCCCCGGATACGGTAGTATTATCATCAACAATATTCAAAACTATCATCTATATTCATTTATTTTAGTAGGCTACCCCAGTTGGAGACGACACTGTTTGTGGTTAGAACAATGTCCCTTGGCAGGAAAACCTTACTGGTACAACGGCAAAGCAAAGCTAAGACAGTTGTGAAGGATAAACCTATTGCAAATTTTAGCCAGAGTTACCACCGATTTGATTGATAAAACTGCCAAGTGGCAGAAACACTGCCGAGTTGACTGGTAGATCTGCCATGCCAGAATTGATGCTGAGTTAGCGAAAAAGACTGCAGTGTCGTATCCCTGACGGGGGGAGCTAAGGATGTACTAACACTTGCTCAAGGTGTGCATCCAAGCTAGTGGATGGAAGGAGGCGCTTTACTTCTCGATTCTGTAGCGTGGCCTAGGCCAGGCTCCAGCCACTGCCTAAAGGCAAACTTCCAAGAGTTATCTACTTTAATCTGTTACTTACGACAGGAGAATTTATTCATTCATTCACTCACTACTGTTCTCATTATTTTAAATTACATTTTTACCATGTGATCAGTAAAATTCATTATTTTTATTAAAAATATTTACTTTGTAATCAGTTCAACCAATGAAAACTCCCAGTTCCTGAAAGGTATGACATTGTAAGTAATACATGAAAAGTAAATAGGCGAGTTGTATTTATTGTTATTAATCATATGCCATTTTATTCATTAAGAGAATTTGTTCTGCAAGGGAATTGTTCAAATTTGGTGTGAGATAATGTAATCAAATACTACCACAATTTAAAAATTAAGTTTTCACAGCAGTCTCAGCTATTCATTTTGGGAATATAGTTGGAAGTTAATTGAAATTGGAACGTGCTTATAATAAATTACAAGTCTACTAAGCGCTTAAGTATGGTTTGTCGCAGCTGTGCAGTGTTACAAAACTTAAGTTATTGCTTGATTGCCAGATTCTGTTTTGAAAACTCTGGTTGTTGGAGCTTTGTTATTTCACCAAATACAGGACTTACCTTTTCTTTTCTAATGCTGGCCTAAGTGAAACAGTATAAGTGGTTTTAGAGAAAAAATCACGAGAAAGGACGAGAAAGATAGACGATCTACTATAAAAGTGAGTCCGGAATTCTCAGGAATATTGAAATTATATAACAACTAGGTATTTTTCGAAATACTGGTGGAGGATTTCCTGGGGAAGGCCAATGCTCCTTGCATCAGACTGGAAGAGCAAATTTTTCAATAACTGCTGTACAAGTAAACTGTAAGGTTTATAGTACTGGTACAAATGCTGATAACATCCCGGTAATCTGAAAATAAGTTAAAACACAATTAAGTTATATTATTTTCAAAACAAACAATCTTTTTTTGTAAGCAAAAAAGTATTTAAGAACCATTAACAATATTTCTTCAATTAATTTTCAAACAAATCAACAAAGACAGCAAGAAATTAAACTTATTTGAATGTGAAAGATTTTGAGGTAGGATAGGAATATCGCAATTGTTGAAAATTCCGAGAGCAGATAATGTAGGAGTGGGCTTGCGTCAAATTATAAAGTGATTGTTTGTAAGTGTTTCCCACGTGTAAAAAATACGAATACCATAGATTAATACTTTTGGCTGTTACTCTAGCTGGCCTTTATCTTTCCATGCCAATATCAACGTGACCTTAGATATCACTAAACAAAATATACTCAAACTGTGTTTATCTTTACGATAAGATAGGAAGAGAACCATTGCTTTAATTGAGATGATGTGAAGAAAAGCCTCTCCTGTTTCTTTGTCTTGGCTAAGCTGTGCGAATGCACAAAAGATTGTTTAAAAAAGGTAGGAAAGGGGTCAGGTTATTTAACAGCTATAGGTTTAATAGGGTGAATTTGATAATATAAAAGAATTTGCCCAAAGCAGATCTATTGAATGTATAAGAATTTAATGCATCTTTACATCTCATTAAAGTATTGTGCTTCAGAAAACCAGAAGTTACTTCTAAGGAATCTTTTGAGCTGTTTAACTAACTTCACGTAGTGCTGCTGAAGTGCATATCTCAGATAAAAAGATCAGTATTTAAATAAAGAATTCAAGCAGAAACAAACTAGAGAACATTGTTGCTAGTAACAAAGAAATAAAGATAATAATGGTTCACTTTGCTGGTATCAATACGAAGTCGTTTTTGATTTTCACCTGTTTTGCTATATTTGTTGGGAAAATATTGGTGGTTATTTTTGCATCAGATACTGTTCCTGGTACCTACCAGGTGTTTCCTGCAACAAAAAGTGAAGTATATAATCAATATTCAACGGATATGACACCACTACCATCAATTTTTTCATTGTCTGGATTTACATATTTTTACGAATTAATACTGGTCATTTACACACTGACGTTATCATGTCGCCCATTTGTTGTCAATATATTTTCCTGTAAATACTACTTACTTTTTATCTTGGGTACTGTTTTCAATATTAGTTTCCTTCTTCTTTGGTCGAGAGAAAATATCAAATGGGGTTATATTGCAATGCTTTTTCAGCACTGTTGTAGGGATGCAGCATTTGGCATTTCATGCTATGACCTGGCTCGCTTTGAAAGAAGTTTTGTGGAAGGACATATTCAAGATAGCCCAGCAAACCATTGGGCCTTGAATAAAGTGAGATACAAAACAGATATTTGGTTCATTCGACTGGTTTTTCATAACGGATTGATTCTTTCATGTTCTTGGGGACTGATGTTAATATTGATTTCCAGTGCAACTGTGTTATCGTACCTTCTGGGTATCAAGAGCGTTACGTCAGCAATTATATGCCTGACAATATATGTTGGATTCCTAATTTTATGGTCTGTACTAGAGAATTTTATTATAGAAAAATATGTGAGGTACACATTGCTGGAATTCCCTGTTTTTATCACGACGTTGAGTGGAATTTTGATCAAAAATTGGAACGAGGGAAGTGATTGTGGTATCTACATCTTGTGCATTTTGCTTCTAACTATTTCTCTGTTTGTTATTCGATTTCTTTTAATTGGATTTCGAGAGCATGAACGAAAATGTAATGCCAATGAAGAAGTAGAGGAAATGCTTTAAATAAGCAACTCAATGATTTCATTTACTTTAGATTATGGAAAAAGATCTTTTTCTTTCTGCAATCATTAACAAGTCTTTTGGAACTCTTTTGGTTGGTAAATTTCAACTTGTTGACAAAAAGGAAATTGACTTGCGCTTTATGATTTATTAGCAAAAAAATATGGGAGTTTATTGTAAAATTTCGAAGAAGGAGTTGATGTGATATTACCTATGTGATATTCGACGGCATAAAACAAATAATTAAATGAGACTGTTTTGAGATGAGTGAATCAGTAAGGTATTATTTTTGATATCATCTATCAAACAGAAGTAAAAGGTCTGGGTTATGTTATGGTAAAATGAAATTAGGACATCTTAGCCTGACGTAGAAAATATCAATGTAAAAACATTCCAAGAAATCAACGTCAGACGTAAATGTATATGTATATACGTGTGTTTATATGTATAATCGTATAAGTATACAGGGAAAATAGCAACGAAACGATTTAGAATACTCATAATCGGCAAGCCTTGAAAGAAATTTCGAAAACAGCCCTCAGGTGGAGCAGCTAAGGCAGTGGAAGAAGAAGAAGAAGAAGAAGAAGAAAAAGAAAAAGAATTAAAAATTTGCTGCGTTATAGTAATACAACATTAAATAACGCCTTGATTCGTAAAAGTAAATTACTCCAAAGATTGTCTAACTTGTAAACTGTGGTAGAAATGCTTTTTCTCAAACCTGGTAGATTTGTTTTGACTAAAGCATTTATATCATGTGACTGATTCATAGCAGTTACCAAATGCTGATATCTCTTAGCCGTTATTTTTGTGATTTAATTGACTGATTTTAAATTTGTTATTTAGACTTCAATAAGTAATTGTAGCAATGAAGTATGTACGACTGAAATACTAATTTGTTAAACATAATCTAGTAACCTTGTTTAAGATTTATCGTATAGGTTTTTTGATAAGCTTACAATGTAAATTTGTTCCAACCCTTGGAAAAGGATCAGTGCAAAATCCCTCTTGATACTACACAAGACATGAAAATATCAAAGTGTTCCTTTAAGGTATTTTCTTTTGGAAAAGTAACATTTACCAAAAACATTATGGAGCACTAAGTATTTTGAAAGCTCAAACCCTTTAGATTTTGATGGTTTACATTTAATTTGCTTTGCAATATACAGGGTGTACCGTAAAACACTGTAAATTGTCAAATTAGTACTACTGTGCTTACAAGCTGCCGTGTTAAGGTGTTACTTTCAATGGGCTAAGTTTAATTATAATTAACAAGATGGATACGTTTGAAATGAAATCTCAATCCAGAGTCAACAAATACCTATGTAACCTGAGAGGTGTATTATGCCTTATATGTTTCTAAAATTTGGATGTTGTTCTTTCTTTCGGAGTATCAAATCAGGAGACTTGGGCAATCATGCAGGGCTACAATTCTCTGCAATTAGCTCTGTTAAGGAACTCTACCTCCTTGATCTTAACACCTCTTTCCTAAATCAATTTAACTAAAACCTCATGCTTACGACAAAGTAAGTGAGCAAACCAGAGACAGCGAGCATGAAAACAAATAAGTGTGTATGTGACCACACGTTGAAGGACAAGATCCGGAATGCCAAAATTCGAGTAAGTTTAGGAGTGAAGACCATTGGAGAGAAATATAAACAGGCATGCCTGAGGTGGTATGGACACATGTGGAAAGGCGAAAATAGACACATGTGACACAGAGAGGCGTGAGCATAGGAATACTTGGGAAAAGAAAAAGAGGCTGATCAAAGAGACGATTAAGTGACTGCAATAGAAAGGAAGTAGGAGCGAGTCGCAAGGTGGCTCAGGATAGAACAAGGTGGAGATCACTGGTTCAGTCAGCAGCTATCCTGCAGAAAGTGGAAAAAAATTTCAAAAAGAAGAAGAAGAAATAAAAAAGGAAAAGATAGCTTTCGTTCTTTAAATTTGGAACTTAGTATTGTTGTTGAATAACGCAGGATTTGTAAAAGCACCCCAAAAATTGAATCTAGATTTTGGGTACCGATAGATTTTAGCCATTTTTCGTTGCAAATTATCGCTAGCTGTATACTTTAGACATTTCGTCGCAACTTATGTCCAGCTGTATCCTTTAGACATTTCATTGCAAATTATGTCTAGCTGTATCCTTTAAACATTTCGTTGCAAATTATGTCTAGCTGTATCCTTTAGACATTTCATTGCAAATTATGTCTAGCTGTATCCTTTAAACATTTCGTTGCAAATTATGTCTAGCTGTATCCTTTAGACATTTCATTGCAAATTATGTCTAGCTGTATCCTTTAAACATTTCGTTGCAAATTATGTCTAGCTATATCCTTCAAAGATTTCGTTGCAAATTATGTCTAGCTGTATCCTTTAAATATCTCGTTGCAAATTATGTCTAGCTGTATCCTTTAAACATCTCGTTGCAAATTATGTCTAGCTGTATCCTTTAAACATCTCGTTGCAAATTATGTCTAGCTGTATCCTTTAAACATTTCGTTGCAAATTATGTCTAGCTGTATCCTTCAAAGATTTCGTTGCAAATTATGTCTAGCTGTATCCTTTAAACATCTGGTTGCAAATTATGTCTAGCTGTATCCTTCAAAGATTTCGTTGCAAATTATCTCCAGCTGTATCCTTTAGACATTGGTTAAGGCGATATTTTTACAGAGCTACCAAAATATATAAAGAGACAAGTTAATGTTCTTTTATTTTCAAAAGAATTTTATCTATAATTTTGGGAGTTGAATAAAACTGTGCTTCACACATTTAACTCCTAAAATTCTTGGGTCTTTTAGTTTTACACTTGAAATTAAGTTTAGAAATTGTATAAAAATATACCATAAATGTCAAAATACAGTGGTACATAGAGATCTGATGTTACAACAAGGTACACACCAGGAAAAAGTTTAATAAGAGAAATACATGCCTTTGAAATTTAAAGAGATAAACACCTTTATGTCAGAAATATAGAAAGATACTAAAGTTGATATTTGGTTTTAAGGCCTCTATATACACGGGGTGGTGATCTAAAATTTTTATTAATTATACTACATAGCTATTTAACTAGAAATTATTGGCTGTGTGATGATTAGAAAACCTTAGAAAGAAAAGTGGCAGCTTAGACCAAAGTATTGTGTATTTACTAATTAAAAATTTGTAGACAAGTTTTGTCGTGGTGCAAGGAGTGCAGTAAATTGCTTTTGGCACAATGGTAGGATTTATACAACAACGTTGGCAAACAGAATTACACAATATGTCTAAATTCTTTGAGTATTCTAGGCATTCGTATCTCAATGAACATTACGTGAGTTCAACATTTACCAACATATGTGAAAACTGACTCTCATAAGAAATGCAAATCCCTGTTAAATCTGCCTCCGAAGTGAAGAGTTGTCGAATTCGCCAATATTTGCAACTGGAGCTTTCTAAGGTGTAAAGAAATTTTTAACTCGTGTAATATTATTTTCTGAAACCAGCTTTCCGAATTAACTGAATTTGTATTAAACCGTTGAAGTTTATTGACGAAACTATTTTCCAGTACAGCAGACGTAAAACATTTTCGCTGGTGTGCGTGGAGGCTTTCATTAATACATCTACTTTCGTGTAATCACCAAATGGAAAGTATTGTATAGTACAAACGGTAAGCTTATTAATGAGTTGGATGTTTTTCTAAGTTAATTCACAAAAAAAACCAAAATTTTTACTTTAGTCTTCAATGATTTTTGTTTTATTTCACAGTCGCCCTATTTCCAAAAGGTAAAAGTATTTATTGTGTAGAATGAAAATTCTTTGAGGGCATTTGGTATAATGCGCTGACCGCTTTTAAGCAATCTCGGAACCTCACCTTTCAAGACATCATATGCAGGTACACCGCCATCGCCAAGAAAGACCTTCTAACAGTTATGACCAATAGGGTATACTGGAAAGGTGTTGTGAATTCTATCTCGGCTGATGGCGCAAGATGACGATGATGGTAAAAAAATTGGATACTACAGCTACTGTAGTGTTGATAATGATAAATTTAGATATCCTGCTTTTCAAATATATTAATAATACGTACTGCAAGTATGTATGTTAAAACAGAACAAAACCGCCTATTAAAATATATTTTAATTGCTATTTGCTACTTCTTCTTTCCCACGTAAATAATTTTTCTGCAGGTAAAAACCAAGGATTTAAAAACAAGTTTCGGTAGACATGCAATGACGTTTCGAGTAAATTCCCCACGCTTTTTAGTTATATCCAGCGTTTTTATAATTCATCAAATCATCCATTAATGTTAAAAAGCTGAAGACCATCTTTGAATGACGGGTATGTTTTGAGTAATTAAAATAAAATAAAATTGAGGCAGCTGTTTTGTGAAAGAGTAAGGTACTTTATTTGCAGTGTATAGAAACGATGTTTGCACATCACCAATTTACAAAGTAATGACGAGGCTATACATTTTTCAAGGAATGGGGGTGTCATACTGACTCCGTTACGTAACGCCGAAAAAACGTAATGTAATATTTCTCTTATTTTAATTATAAAGATGACGAATACCTTTTTTCTACGCGCAAAGGATAGTGTGATAACCAAACAAAATTTTCGAAAATCAGAAGATTTAATAAATCATAAAAAGAATGTTGGGGCGTCGTAGAATTTTGGTGCGTGTGTGTGTGTACTTGTCTGTCTGTCCCTCTGTGTGTAACTGTTTGTGCATGTGTAGCTGCTTTCTTATGAAGAATGTACAGGTAACAAATATCAAGGTAGCAGCGGACTGACATTGTGGCTGGAAAATGAACCATAATGGTATAGATATGCATTACTCTTCTTTGGTCTTCTATTTCAGTTCACTTAGTGTCTTCCCTATATTATCAGTCAACCAACTGCAGGAGTCCACCTGTTAAAGCAAGTTTGTTAAATCCAATTCCTTAAACCGGAACAAACTCCAAACCAGGACGATTTAAACCAAAAAATTAATATCGAACATGAGATAACAGCATACCTTTCTCGAAAATGAGGCTTGGAAGAAGCATCTGAAAGTGGTAGTAAACAAATATATTAAGCCAGCGGCATTAAAGCGACCAACAAAAGAGTTGGAAGAAGCGATTCAAAGTGCAACTCGAGAGAAAAAGCTACATAATTGGTAAAAAATGTAAATTCAAGAGTATGAACAAAACGCAAGACTACCTCTGATTTGCTTCGACCGGGAAATTGCAATAATTCGAAATTGATCAAAGCAGTTAGTTGGATAAAATCTCAGGTTCCTGGGCCCACGGCCAACATTTCATAGATGATCATGATTTAATTGTCGCTCCTCAATATAAGCTTACACCTTCGGTCATTGGCGATACGGAGGTTGTCAAAATCAGAGACCTAGCGAATGATACAGTCTGTATGTGGACTGTTCAGGGCATCAACATTCGACGCATGATGATTCAGTAATATAATATAATATAATATAATATAATATAATGCTCATACGCTAAAACGTGACGCGGCGAAAGCTGATACGCTGAAAAGGGACGCGCTGAATCATGATACAACCAATACAGTCACGCATTCAGGCTCTGCGTACTTAAGTATGACAAGTGTCAGGCATTCAGGATCATCTGCATTCGTTCTTCGGCAAGATATGACGAGGGTCAATTCTCTACCTAAAGTCGCTTCGAGTTTTCAGACTAAAAGAAGAAAGTAATAATGATGATTTTTTATGGAAGTGCTTATAAAAATCCGAGGTAGGAAAACATTATCAACTGGTCAATTGACTGCCTCGTTGAAAATTACCTGGGTACTTTTTTCTTAAAAGAAACGCTCCTGTTCGAAGAACATTCTATCTTGTTGACCGCAAAATGGTGAAACTCAGCAGAAAATGGGGTGGAATTATCCTTGAGCATGATAAATTTGGGGGTCATCTTGATGTGAAGGGTATGAGGGTTAACAAGGACCTTCATCTGAAAAACTTTGAACGTCCTGAACGCACGCTTGCTGAAATGTGGTCGGGTCTTGTGATCGATTGCAGCCCGGTAGTTGTTGAGTTTATAGGAGAGTACGTCCTTCTTATTGCAAAGATAAAGCCAGAAGAGTAAAAAGCTTCTCATTTACGACAATCACAATCTTGTAAAATGTTCAGATGAAAAATATTGCTCGAGTTTTCAGTCACCGTACTTGAAAGTTGTTCCTGAAATATTTTTACCACCGCCTAAACCAGTTGCAAATAGGTAAAACGAAATTGAGCGGGAAAAAATATGCTACATACCTGTTGCTGTGTGACAACAATTCGTTGTTAAACGCCTTGCTGACCAATCAAGCTCCAGAAATATATCCTGAAGGGACACCTTATGATTATTCCTGTTCATCTGTGAAATAAGATGTGATCAAACGAACCATACGTTCTTACTGTGGCTTGTACTCTGGGACCATCAAAGCAAAATTACATCACAAGGCTAGTTGCATGGTCAATAGAGGTCGTATTGTAATTAAAACAGAGCCTCAGTGACCATTACAAATTGCAGTCGGTCGGTAATGGGCGCTGATGTGTGTGATAGTGCTCCAAGAGATGGAATGGGTCTCGATGGACTACCATGTCACTGAAAATTATAATCTTGAAAATAAGGCTGATGCTCAAAATTAACTCGGTTTTCCAACCTTTGATAATGATGAAGTTGGTCCAAGCTGATTGGATGAATCTGAGGACTGAGTATATTGACATTGTATTAAACAGTTTTTGAATATCACCGTTGGAACCTTATTGTGTTGAAAATGTGACATCGGTTATCCATTGTGTGTTACATATTGAATTTTTATAGACGTGTTGTCGTCTTTTGTCTGGGCGAGAGTTCTCACAAAAACTGTACGAAACAAAGAGAGGGCGTTAACTCAAGCAAGACAGGCTGTTACATTGCAATAATGGGTCAAAATGTTCATTTTCTTTGCTTAGTACTTTTTGAACTATCCCAAATTTGTAAATCTATATACTACAATATACATGTGACAACATAAGTTATAAACAATTCAAATATCAGACTGATGGATCCAAGTTAATATAAAAATGCTATTTAGTAATACAGGATTGTTTCCATTCATTGTGCCTGTCTAACAATTTAACAGACTGGAGGGTTTCGTCGATGGTTAGGAATTCAGGCAAATGTTTTTACAAGAGCTGTTCAAATCAAAATGGCTGGCAAGACTGAAAGAATATGAGCGACAGTACGATAAGTAACAAATACAAGGTAGGGCTCCTCCTATTCTGGTGGTTTTTATCTTCCTGGGCCTATTCAAAATGTGTATCTAACAACGGCAGAGGAAACGAGATACTATATAAGACGTATGCATTTCCAATATGACCGGGGGGGGGGAATGAGTAGGTTTATAAAACCATATGTGAATACTGCAATGGCCCATACCATGGACCATTGAAGTGATTACTTTCATAAAAAAATGAAAGGGAATCTGAGATTGTATGACTACGTGACAAGATTTGCTAAAAGCACCCCTTATTCCAGAGGAAAAGGAGACAAGGAATTTTACAGAGATACCAAAGAAGACAAGATAAAACAGAGGCCAGAAAAGGGTTTGTTTAGACGAAAGTGTTTGCGTTAAACCATCTGAACTGGAGAAGGTTGTTGCACAATTCGCTATGTATAGCTTAGTAATGATTGAACATGTAAGTTAAATCATAAACATACGTAAAATGCAAACTTGCGTTAGACTAAGGCTATTCAGTCTATATATTGCCAAATTCTAAATAATAATTAATAAGCTATTGAAGGTATACCATTTGACAGTGTCTGTGTGCTTTAGTCCTTGGCCTAGGGGGGCAATGGGGCACCCTGAACATACATATTCATGTTTCAGAAAGCTGACGCCTCAGATTGCTTAAAACACCAAAAATATTGAATAAAGATCAACTTGATGTCTAAGTAACCAAGAGAACAGAAGAAAACTATTTTTAGCTTGACCTACCAGTAAATGTAAATACATTTGAGCTGACACTAAGAAAAGTGGATTTTTGACTCTTTTACAAAGTACTTTTATTTTAATAGTATATTTGTCAGCTTAGCTCTTCTTTCATATTTTTCCTATTCGTAAAGAAATATATGCTAACAGATTATTCCAAGAGGGTACATTTCATGGTTTCTCATGGTTCAAAGATTCTAAACTTCTAAAACTGACACCATCACAGTACGAAAAGTTTAAGTCAGCAATACTCAAATAATATCAGCTACCTAAAGAACAGTCATAAAAGTGTGCACTAATACAGCATTTAAAACTTACTATACTGAACTTAGAAGAGAGGATCTCATGCCAACGACAAACACCTATTTGTCAATTATGTCATTTATGATGAAAAGACCAATCAGGGGGAAATAGGGCTGTTGGGTTTTTCTAAAGTAATAAGTGAAAGCAGTTTTTCAAACTAGAGATCGCGTTGAATCGACAATCATCTAATGAGTTTCCTATTCTTGTTTTTCAACCTTTCCTAGGGATCGCCTTCAATGGACAACCATCTACTGAGTTACCTATTCTGTTACAATAGAAAACATGGGAATCAAATACCCTAATTTATATCAAGAGTTTACTAATATAACACCGTTATATTTGATAAACACACTCCACAGCAAGTAAACAATACTTAAGTGTAGAAATATACTATAACGAATATGTTACATACAGCTGTAACATAACGTACTTTATAAATCCTTTTTGGAGATTTTTGCTGCCCACACTTCACTTAAAGTCACAGTTTCTATAGCTCCCAAAGATCATAAAGCTGCTTTCATTTTACAACAACCTTTAAAGAAAAAAGTCACCAAAATTTTTGTTAGGATTTTGATACCAGTAAACATGAAACATTAAAGGAATTGTACAACTGGATTGCTAATAAAATCTTTAAAAACTTCTATTTCCCTCTTTTTTTCTTCTCTTATGTCATAAGTATTAGGTGAGCTTTGGGTTTCAACATAGTTGAATTGTAATTTGGTGGAATGTGGTTTATAAAGACAGATATTAGCATGGGGAAAAAAGGAGACGACCGCGCTGATGTTAAAAGAAGCGTGTGTTAAAAGATGACATTACATAAAAAAATTCCGTAAGAGAAAATCTCTGGGCTTGTTATGAAGTAAAAACATTTCAAGTGCGATTAACAAATAGAAAATAACATAGAAAATGATCCAGAGGGAAATAAAACAAATTATAAAACAACTTGTTTTATTTAAAAGATGTCTTTATTTGTTTGTTTTGTTTAGGTCGAGCTAGCTCGGCATTCGTTGACACGAGCTCTCCATTGTACCCTCTCGTCCATCGCATTATGTAGTTCGTCTAATGTGCAGCCTGTATCTTCCATCAGTTGGTCAATGTAGGTTTTCTTAGGTCTACCAACTGGTTTGTGTCCATGCATTGGATTCCAGAGCAGGACATCTGCTATAAGCTCTTCTTTCGATCGCCAGCAATGTCCAGCGAAGCGTAATCTCTGTTGTTTGATGGTTTTGCTTATTTTTGGTACGTTGCCATACAACTCATTATTTGTGATACGNTAAGCTCTTCTTTCGATCGCCAGCAATGTCCAGCGAAGCGTAATCTCTGTTGTTTGATGGTTTTGCTTATTTTTGGTACGTTGCCATACAACTCATTATTTGTGATACGGTCTTTCCAGGAAACATTTAGGGCCGCTCGTAACATTCGTGTCTTTTTCTCGAGCTTTGAGGTTAGTGTCCATGAGACAGATCCGTAAACAAGTACAGACTCAACCGTTGCTCTGAAAAAGTGTCTTTTCAGGTTATCGGAGAGATTTGATTTCCAGATCTTTTCAAGTTGGTTTAGAGCACCCCAGGCTTTGCCTAATCGGATATCAATATCTCGGGTGATTTGCTGTTTCAGAAAAAGTATAGTATTTTATAGAGATGCCAATGGTTTTGGTGGTTGATAGACCTACGAGACAGTAAGTATGAAACAGACGATTTACTGTGAGTGAAAGTAAGGTTTTAGGTATCTAAACTGACTTTATGTTAGTCAACATATTATCACCACGGGTAGTTATAATTACGTTTGTAATCTGCTTAATTTTTATTTGGAACAGTTGAGATTTTTACTTGAAAAATAGTTAACAAGAGACTCAAAAAACATCGCTCTCAAATTGATCTTCGAGCAAAAGATAAAAATATAGAGTAACACTAGATAATACAAATAATTATAATTATAATAATTATTATTATATAATTATAATAATATAATAATAATTATAGTTATAATTATAATAAAATAATAATTATTATAATTATAAATATAATAATAGTTATTATATAATTATCATAATATAATTATTATTATAATTATAATTATAATTACTAATGCTAATCTTAAAGAAAACATAAGTACAGAAATAATCCAAGTATTGTATTAAATTGCAATTACCCCGTCCTAATACAGAATCAGCCAATACAATAGATGATTCATGAAAAAAAAGAAGATCAAGGGTAGCCGTCTTTGATTCACTTAGACTGTTGGGGCCTCAAGAATTTCTTAGAGTCCACCATTTAATTAAGTTGGATGCTTCAGCGTTTGACTTTTCTTTTTATCAAAGTGGTAACTTTCAAAGAAAATTGGAGTCAAAGAAGAGAAATAGATGGGTTGATATTAAGTAGAATGCTTAAAGTTTAGGAGGCATGAAAAATTGCATGGTGCCAATAGCGAAACATATGTTTGCAGATTAGACTGTATTGGCTGCTTTACTTTTTGCTAATGACGGTTTTTTTCTCTGCTACCCTTATTATTTTTCAAGCACTTAGAGCACACTGTTATAGCTACACTTTCTTCGGAATGGCTATTAATAAGGGTTTTCTATTAAATGCAAACATAAATTTCAAAGCCTCTTTGATAAGCAGTTTAAAAACAAAATACTTATTAGCAGTATACCCATAGATGAACATATTTCCATTTATGTATGATCAACATCAAGGCCCACGGATCGTCCCATTTCAAGACGAATGGAAAGGAAACGATGGAATTAACATAATCGATTTTTGTTAAAAACTCTTTTATCTACTTGTGTTTCTAAATGTAACTTGACAAGGTGGAAACAAAACTTATTTAGGAGTCAGCATTTTTGGAGAAAAAAGCAGTGGCGGTCGAAGGGTTTAATCAAGATCTTACTATGCAAGATGTTCGTGGTTCTAGCCACACCCATGTCGTTGGAAGTACTGTTCACAATTGGTTGCTTTTTTACAAGTGGCATACTCGTGTGTGTATGCATGTTTTCAGAGGTAGAATTGGGAGACAGGAAAACACAACTTAAATTTTTAAAAAGTGAAAAGTAAAAAGTCAAATAAGAAAAGTTAATCCCCAGCATTGCAGAGGCTTCCAACATGCTCAGGACGAAAAAAGTAAAAAGAATAATAATAATTTTTCTTTGATTTCCAACTCTGCAAGTTTCTTCCGCCTGATACGAACCGAGTCGGAGAAGTTTGAACGCTATTAATGGTAGACCTTATTAGATGAGATACATCAAGTAGATGTTGTAGTTACCCAGAAATCAATATTTTGGCGTGTTTGACATGCTTTTTGTTATCTGATTTCCAATTGCTACGCCCAATCCCTTTCATTTGTCGGGGTAAATTCTCTGGATGAAAATTCATTTTTCAAGAAGGCATTTTTTCAGTAAAATTCACAAAAATCCTAAAACACCTTCAATCTTTTTTGTTTCACCACTAACACTCATACTTGAATAAACTATAACAGGCTATTTGTAACGTTAGCTTTGAGAAATTTCATCCTTTCTTCATTTGTGCTCTTTATTCTGGAACAAAGGTTAACAAACAAACGTTTTCTTTGGGTGGTCCCGTTTGCAGCAGCGATGCAAGATCTTCCCTAACCCATTTTCACACATAGACAACTAGAAAAATGAGAAGTATTCACAAAACTAACACACCACTGAATTAATTTTTATCAATTAATAAGAAAATGTACCAAGAATACAATACTAGTAAAGTGGATGAAATTGTAACCTTGTCAGTAGGTTTTCAATAAGATTTCGGCTTTTGCAAGGCCTTAGTGTTCCACATTAAGAGTGCAATTTTCTAAACTTTATTTTTTAATTTGCAACATTGTTAGAAAGGCTCATTTTATTATTTTAGCACGGTGCTTGGACTGGGGTGTTCTCTTTCTCCATTATTCTTTGTTATTCATCATCTTGTCTTTTTGGGTGTTATTCAGGAAGCACCTGAGAGAGCAGCTGTAAAAAGTGTTGAACTTGCGTTGTTGTCGAGCATAGAGGGTTGGCACACTCTGAATTGCAAGTAAATGCTCGCAACGCAAGTCCTGTTAACATTGGTCTGGTGTATTTTATCAGATTATTATTTGACCAAACTCACTTAGTTACCCTATACATTATCGCAGTTTCTTCAAGGATGGATTTGTTCAATTCGGTGTCAGTCGACATGTTGATCAAGTGAAAAGACAAAGAGGGAAGAAAGGAAGATAGAGAGGGAGAGAGAGAACGAGAGAGGGGGAGGGAAAGAGAAAGAAAAAGGGTCTAAAGTAGTTGTTCCCAGGTATACAAAATCATTAAAAACCTCGCATATGGTAGGCAGCAGTCCCTGGCATCTCCCTTAATGACAATTATACAGGAAAGTTGTAAGTTGTAGACTGCTGCTTCCTGATTTTAGATATTAATTGTAGACGTAAATAAAAAGAAAATTGTGGTTTTCTTAAAAAGTTGGTAAAAGAAGTAGGAAACAACTTTTCTTAGAACAAAAACCAAGTTAAAATAGCTTAAAAATTTAATTATCTTGGCATCACTTTTAGAAGAAAAGAAAGGTTTCAAAGTGCGATCAGGTTCATAAAAACACAGGAAAATGAGGCAAGGAGATATATTTTGTTTGGTAAAAACATTGTGCAATTTTGTACTATTGATATATAATCAAGCCAACAATGTCACTCCATTAATTTTGCAATTTATTTCGAAGTTAATACTTCATCTTCAGTCTACAAGGTAAAAATACAAAAACAGTAAAACTGCTGAATACAATATTTCCTATCTCATGTCAACATCTCTCTGCAATATACACAGCTATAATGAAATCTAACACAGTAAATTCAAATCTTCAATCTTTTTGAATAAACTATGATAATTGAGAAACCTCCCTTGAGGGACCTTGTTGACAAGTTTTTATGACTAATTCGCGGCTTTTGTACTCATCCTTTGTATTCAATGTTGGTTTTATTTCCCGAATGAGTAATGCCTCTAATGTCATTAACTTGTATTCCGACTTAGTCGACTTTGCTATTATTTCTGCATGATTGATTGATAGCTCCACGTTACACATTTTTAAAATGTGTAACGTGGAGCTATCAATATTATATATGCCTTTCAGTCTTCACACGCGTCTGCCGCAACGTNACACAGTAAATTCAAATCTTCAATCTTTTTGAATAAACTATGATAATTGAGAAACCTCCCTTGAGGGACCTTGTTGACAAGTTTTTATGACTAATTCGCGGCTTTTGTACTCATCCTTTGTATTCAATGTTGGTTTTATTTCCCGAATGAGTAATGCCTCTAATGTCATTAACTTGTATTCCGACTTAGTCGACTTTGCTATTATTTCTGCATGATTGATTGATAGCTCCACGTTACACATTTTTAAAATGTGTAACGTGGAGCTATCAATATTATATATGCCTTTCAGTCTTCACACGCGTCTGCCGCAACGTGGACCCATAGTCTCATGAAGCGCCAGGAGAGTGACTTTTCTCCACAGTAGCTCAATTCCATGAACCACTGTCACTCCACTCAGTTTGGCTCCCTAGCCGAGGGGAGGTACCAGGGTATGCCCTCCTGTGCGTGCTGACCGACTACTTGGAGGCATGAGTGAGCTAGTGAAGGTGTACAGTTCTCAAAGCCTTCGCCTACATCTCAACACAGAAGTGCAAGACTGTATGGCTGACATCAGGTAAAAGGTGCTAAAGTGACACACAATACTTTATGTTACGTGTACCTGCAACAGTTAGAATTGACGGAGAGATTGGAGAGTGGAAGAAGATTCAAAGAGGGGTAGAACAAGGTTGCGTGTTCCCATGCCTTTGTACGATGTTATCGTGTTCAGAAAGCAAATTGAAAAACGCAGAGACACGGTCCATTCGTCGTGTGGTGGATGTCGTGTGGTCAGATCGGATTTCTAATGAGAAAATGTGGCGGAGAACGTCTGCTCATGATACTAAGCCTGATCTCTTACAGACAGCAATAAGTCTCTCTCTCTCTCTCTCTCTCGAGGTGTCGAATCCTGTCGGACGTTGACTGCCATGACGCGCCACCTTCTACGATTTCTGGCAGCGTGTAGAGGTCACATGCTGTGGTTCCTGTCCATCTGCCAACGTCTTTCAAATACGTTTGTCGTTGTCTTCCTCTACTGCGTTTTCCATCGATTTTTTCCGTTATGGAAAGGCTTTTCCAGTCCATCCTTCCGAATAAGGTGACCGAAGAAGTTCATCTGTCTTCGTCTTATCATATTAATTATTTTCCTTGGTGTATCCATTCTTCTAAGTACTGTTTCGTTAGTCGTATGAGATGTCCAGCTGATCTTC
>RDPX01000209.1:1025835-1059068 GCA_003991215.1 Morbakka virulenta | reverse complement strand
GATCTTCATAGAAGGCTTCAATAACTTCGTCAGAGCTGTCGGAAGTTGGGGCGTAAGCTTGAATAATAGAAATGTTTAGGGGTGACCCTTTCATTTTCAGAAGAACAACTCGATCTGATATTGCCCAGTGTCCGAGAATTGCTTTTGCTCGTTCCTTATCTATAATCAAACCAACTCCGTTTTCGTGACGTTGACCTCCAGAGTATATGAATTTGTAGTCATTTGTGTCCAAACTACCTGCTCCTTTCCATCTTACTTCAGCGATGCCCATTATGCTGACTCCGAGTCTTTCCATTTCAAGTTTGATGTTATCCAATTTTCCACTTTGGAACATTGTTCTGGCATTCCAAGTTCCGATTTTAACGATTTTAAAAGTAATAAGTAGACAGTTAAAATTCATAGGGCTTATTGTCAGAAGTGGTGGTTTAGAAAACACCATCTCAACTGGGGGCTGTATAGGCAATAAAACACGAGGAAGACAAAGATATTGATTAATGGATAACTTGAAGGGATGGCTGAAGAAAGACATCGTGAACTTTTCATCAACATGAGTGATCGGAGACTGTGGAGAGCCATGATCGCTGAGGCTTATATATATATATATATAAATCCAGTATAGTATACAAAATAACTAGACAAATCTAGCAGTTACTACTAGTTTCATGTTTTCTTAACAATCTTCAAACTGCAATGGATTGCTACAAAATTTCGTGTATTATAAAGATGCAAGGTGATAATGGTACACTCAGGAGAATAAAGTATTCATTTATATTTTATAAATGAAGAAATGAATAAAAGTATACTCAAGGATATACATAAAGTTACAAACCGTAATACATACTCAGGAAACAATGGCTATACTCGAGGTCAATTACATACCGCGCACTGACAAACAATGTCGCTTCCCCCCGCGTGGGAGTGTGTAAAAATGTACAAAGCATAATAGGCGTTATGCATACGGGGTCTACTTGATATTACCGATAATATATTTATTACGGTGGCGACATTTACTAATCAGTTAAACGCTCTGGAAACATTGAGCACTCTTAGTGAACATTGGTATACTTTACTACTATTACTATATATATATATATATATATATATATATATATATATATGAAGTGCACTGCGCCACTTGTTAGATGCACCCAAGCATTGATTGGGAAAGAACAAGACATGAACTGGCTTTGCTATTTGGAGAGTGAAGAGGAAATTTATTGCTTTACTTACAAGCTAATGTCACCTCACGGGAATAAATTTACGACTGGATGTAGTGACTAGAAGGACCAACGAAAAAGCTTTTTAAGTCACAGAGCGTACAAGGTTGAATGACATTATCGAAGGCTGTGATAAGTAGCAATCTAAGCTCGAGAATAAACAAAAAACTGGTGACTAACTGAAATTAAATAATTTAGTTGGCATTTCTGCTATTTCTCACTGAGAGAGTTATTGGAAGAGAGCTGTAGGGTGTGCCTCTTATTTTTCGCATTTTTATTTGTGACAAAGTCAAAAGATGGTGGAAAGAATCATCAAAAAAATAACTGATGGTGAATCCTCTGCAATATCACTTGATTTAACTCCAGAGGTCACACGCACTGACCAACTTTGTATCACTATAACGTACGGATAATATTACCTTAATTCTTTTTTTGCTTCACATTATCTCCGTCAGTATTCTTACATACTAAAGCATAACTGAGTTCTTTTCTAGAAAAATTCAAAGGCACTCACGCAAAGGACTTATGTCAACCGACATTCGTTTCCTAAATTTTTGGGTTTTGTCATTATTACAGCTGCCACTCAATAACTGGAACCCTTTAAGGACCGGGCAAATAAATTAACCTACCGAACGTTATGAAAAAATTAGTCAAAGTAATATCCCATCTGGGTTTGAGATTTTGGGGCTGCTTTAAAGTGGACATCTTTTAATATGACACTGAAACTGTTCTGTATTACAGACTTCCATTTTCAAAGATGTTCTTTAAAGAAATAAAGTAATGCACTCTGTTTTTGAGTGGTACGATCTTTTTGCAAGCATAAAAAACTTTTACCGTGTCTTCGTCGTTTTTAAACTATAACATAACACAACATTAAGAGTGTCTTCTAAAACTTTGTTTTGATGACTTCCTTGTTTCGAGGTTGGCATCATAATGTCCCTCTTTTACCTCTTCAATCGTAACGTCGTCACCCTCTTTATCAAGGATTATTGAAATATCTGTGATTTCTTCGAGGAGTCGTTCATTTGTAACCACAGTGTTGTCAAAATCAACGAAACTCTCATGAGTTTATTTATTTATTTATTTTGAGTATTTAAACGGGATGAACATTTCAGGGCTCTTGCACTGCTATAAATATGTGTCTTGTGACAATAAAAAATGGAAAGAGAATAAAAACGAAATTAAAAAAATAAGCAGGAAATAAATAAAATGATAAAATTTGATAATTTCCTTTGTATTCACAGTAAGTGCAAACTAATCTGGTAGAAAGGACATTTACACAAACTGAGAATACAATAGCAATGAAATATCTATATGCAACTAAAATATATACAAGGTTACTAAAAAGCTTTTAATTGAGTAAAAAATTTTCACTGTCAAGATTTCTTAGGTTGATAGGGAGGCAATTATATATTCTTGCTCCCATGAAATAAAATGCGGAGAGACCTTGAGAATTCAGTCTTACAGTGTGGAAGTTCTGTAGAAATACCATGTGTTCTTAATCTAAAATAGTTTTCAAAATTTGGACAAATGGTACCATCAATGCATTTTCGGACAACTGCAGCATGTTTTTCGATCTCTTTCTTAAAGTCTATAGTCAAGTCTTTTGAGACATTATTTACTCTTTCACTTAATGACATTAGTTTCTTTGTTTGTGTCTCAGTCATGTTCAAATTCATTAGAGAGGTAAATATAATGGTCGGTTTTATATAAAAGTTGACAATAGATTGTGATGCATCTGGAGTCAAAAAATTTTTGAAAGTAACTTTGTTTGAGTTGAAGCTTTTTTGTAAGCCTTCTCGAACTGCTCTCCCAGATTGAGATGGGTATCGAGTGTTGTTCTCGTGTATTTGTACGATGTCGTATTGTTGATTGTGTTCTCACCGTATTTCAAACTCAATTGGTTGTTGCTTTTTAATCTGCGGCTCGTATCAAATAGCATAGCTTCCGTTTTCGATTTCTTTAAGTTTAGAATCAGTTCATTTTCTTTTAGGTATTCATGGATTCTGACAAGGTCTTCATTTAGCTTACTTTTGATTGAGTCTATGTTTTTATCAGACACGTAAATCACGGTATTATGAGCAAATTTAATGACACTAGAGTTCTTAAGTATTTGGTCAAAATCATCAAAGAACATCAAGAACATGATAGGACCTATAATAGACCCTTGTGGGACACCAGAGAGTATTAGGTGTTTCTTTGAATTTTCATTTGAATAGCTAACATATTGAAATCTGGAAAACAGATAGTTGGTAAACCATTCAAGCTCATTTTCTCTCACACCATAGTCCCTAAGTCTTTGGATTAAGGTGCTGTGGCCTAAGGTATCGAAGGCCATGGACAGATCGACGAAGACTGCACCGGTTAAACAGCCCTTATCACCTGCTGCTCTTATACAATCAGTAAAACGTGTTGTTAGTAGCTCTGTTGACCTTTTTTGCTCCTGTATCCAAACTGTGTGTCGGAAAGTAGTTTATTACCTTCTAGTTAGTCCATCAGCTGTTTCTGAACTGCTTTCTCTAGGATTTTAGAGATAGCGGTGAGAATCGAAATTGGCCTATAATTATCTGCTTTTGACCTGGTACCTGCTTTGTGAACAGGTGTTACACGAGCTACTTTCCATTCATCTGGGACAACACCTGTAGAGAGTGACAAGTTAATTATGTACATTAGTGGTTTCGAAATTATACTAGCACTGTCCTTTAGTAGATTTGTTGGTATATCATCCACTCCAGTTGCCTTGTTCCGTTTCATAGTTCGTAGCTGTTTTTCGATAAATAGCTTGCTTACGTCGTCGTCGTCGTCGTCGTAGTCTGTAGATCGTTATCGACCTTTAGTGACCTCTCTGACCAGTTTTCGCCACTTTTCGCGATCCTGACATGCGTTGTTAAGTTCTTGCCAGTTCATATTCATTATTGACTTCACCCCATCTATCCANGTACATTTTTTAACCGACTTCAGCTTGAGTTTAATTCGTGACACTAAGAGTTCATGATCGGAGCCACAGTCAGCACCAGGGCATGTTTTAGTCAACTGTACGCTAGACTTCCACCTTTTCTTTACCATGATGTAATCGATCTGATTTTTCGTTTTTCCATCGGGTGAGGTCCAAGTATAGAGACGGCGTGGATGTTGTTCAAACAGCGTGTTCGTCACAACTAACTCATTGTGGATACAAAAGTCAATCAGTCGTTCACCAGGTTCATTTTGCACACCGAGTCCATGGCATCCTGTTACACCGGCGACCTGATTGTCTCGACCTATTTTCGCATTAAGATCGCCCATTACGAACACAACATCACGGTTAGGTATCTTATCGAGAACTTGTTGCAATTCGTTGTAGAATGTCTCTATCACATCATCGTCTGCAGTTGATGTCGGAGCGTATACCTGAATTATCGTACTTGAACTTAAATCTTTTTGTTGTAATCGTTTTTGACTTCGCCGGTACTCCCCATGTAAAGTCTCGTACCGGGTTGGAAATACATTTTAGCTGCTTTGCAACATTTGAAAACAAGTGACAAATAGTTTCAGCATTCGAGTGCTGAGTGACATTATTAACACCTTTTATTTCTGGTTCTGCAGGTGATGTTGCATTATCATTTTTTGATGGAAATAATGATTTAATAGTCTTCCAAAAAGCTTTTGGAGTGTTTTTCGATTCAGTGAGCAAATTCTGATGGAATTTTGCTTTGCAGTTCATAAAGCATTGTTACACTTGTTTCGAGCTTGTTTGTATCTATTCCAATCAACTGTCTCATTTGCCTGGCGGGCTTTACGAAGAAGGCGGTCTTTTAAATTCATTTTTTCTTTCAGGTCGGCAGATAATCTCGGAAAATTTTTTACTGTGACTGTTTTTGTCATAATCGGTGCATGCTTGTTATAAACAAGTAAGAGTTTGACGTCATTACATTCATATAAATCGTTTAAGTCGAGTGATGACCGTTCAGTACACATTGCTTTGTGGTCATACTTTGTGTAACTTTCTACACGTTATTCTACGAGGAGTGTATTTTCGGTGATTTTGTTTTCGCACGCATATAATTAAATCATGATTGCTTATTCCAATAGGGTAGACGTTGGAAAAGGTTATGTTCTCCCTTTTGTTTACAATAATTACATTTATCAAAGTTGACGATTCCTGCGTCACTCGGGTAGGTTTTGTAATTAATTGTTCAAATCCCGCGGTAAATATTATTTGTTTCAGCTCTTTACAATGTGTTGGTTTGAGATAATCTGCATTTATATCGCCCATTAAAATAGTTTCACACTTCAATTCGTTGATTTTAATTAACAAAGTTTTTAAAGAACACATTGAAGTTTTTCGGTTGATATTTCGATCCATTAGGGGGCCTGTACATACAACCAGCAACAAATGGTTTAGTATTTTTATTTTGTATTTCCACAAAAATACACCCTAAACTCTTCTCGTCTAGGTCTTTTCTCCTTTTCCATTGAAATTTATTTGAAAAATACGCTGCAACGCCTCCTGGTGCTCTTTTTTTCTTGGTTTTTGTAAATAAAAGTGTACCCCGGGATTTCGTGAAGCTTCGGATTGTTGTTGTAACTACACGGCGAAAAATATTTCTGACAGTAAGAAAATGTCTGTTCTTATGTTTACCAAAAACAGCTTGAACTTTGTGAAGGTTGTGAAACAAACCTCTAATGTTTAAATGTAGAATATTCATTCCCCTCATGCTCAGCAGGTTATGTAATGGGCCTGGTAAAGACTCAACATCGCCAGAAAGCAATATCAGTAAACACAAACATGAGTAAAACCTTGAACAATTCTTTGCTGAGAAGCATTTTCTTGGTCTGGAAACCCATAAAGATGAACAAATAAAACTTTCAGTAGTATTTCCAGCATCCTCTTTTAACGATGTGATACTCAAACTATCAGCTTGTACAAACATGGGCTGTTTAACTTTAGAAAGTATACTAATCAAAAACAAAGTCAGCGCTATACACACATCTGCTCTGCACGCCATCTTGCATAGAGGTCTTTTTCCATATGCTGTTTCTTTGAAATTTGAACAGTGATTTTATCTCAACCAGATTATTTTCCAATTCAAGAAAAGAGTCATCCACATCAGTTGGAGAAAGTCTTTAGTTCTCTTTTTTGATCCCACCTTTGAAAAAGAATATATGTTAAGGTAACAATCTTTTTTTTAATTATTCTTCAAAATTTTTTATTCTCAGGTAGATACTACCTTATGGACCCGTGGAGGAATGTTTAACATTTCCTTCGATCTCAAGTCACATTGAGAAATGTCTCCCTGATGTTAAGTTGCAGTTTCTATCGAAAAATATAATAATACCATGTACTTTCTAAGACAGTCATGTAACAACGGCGGTTTTATATCTGGCCTTTACGAAGGGATTCCATCTCGTATAAAATTAGTGTGCATACTTAAAGTATTTCCCCCAATGTGCCCATTCACTGAATTGGATTGCTTCACGTGCAGTCGAATCAAGCCAGGATGTTGGTGACTTACATTCTCTGATACAGCAGGTGTACACATTCAATAGTGTGTCAACTAATTTATGGAAGAAACAAGAAAATACAATTATGGACCTGGACAAGTCAATTCCTGTCACCAATTAAATATTCAACACTCAACAGTCACCCCGCTACGATTCAGTTCGCACACTGGTCCTTAAATAAAAAGAAACGCATTCAGCTACTCAAATAAACTTCAACTACAGGAAACGTCAGAGCTGTTGTATAATCCAGAGCAGCTGGATTAGCTTACTATTTAAGAGATCTTAAATCTGCCATTCTTCTTGTAGTTTGGAGTTCTACTTTAATATTTTAATATGTCAATACGTATAAACTCGACGCTTTCAATGGATTAAGTACTAAAAAAACTGCAAAATTCCCAACTTGTCATCGCTGGCATCCAGTAGTAGTTTCACAAAATGGAAGAGCTTTTGAAATTTTCAAGTGAATGCATCTCCTACAAAATTCATTGCGGGACTAATCTTGGCAATAGTTGATTATTGTTGGCATGCTGTGGACACACTGCAGAAGAGATTTGGCAGAGAAAAGGCGATTGTAAGTGCACATATGACTTTTTAAATAAAATTGCCATCTGCAAGGTCTTCTACTCCAGTTTCGGTCCTCACAAATGTTTATGATGAACTGAATTCCAATGTACAAGCATTGGAAGGTTTATAGGTGCCAGCAAGCATACATGGCTCTTTCTTGCTGGCAGCTATTCTTAATAAAAACTGCTAAATGATGTGTCACTGTACATTAATAGACATTTAAAGAATAACAGGTAGAATTTTCCCAGTGCTTTAGGTAATTTGTTGTTTGAACTAGAAGCTGGAGAAAAATCTTAGACAAATAGCACAAATCCTGAAGCCTGAAGGTCTTGGGAGAAGCCCCCAAACATTCCTATTGGCGAAGAGTTTTAATAAAATTTGGCTTTTATGAAAAACGAAAAGTGTATTCCAAAGTTAAGGAAAAAATCGATGAAACATATACACCTTCAGTGATTTGTTGATTTTACTGGCCTAACTTTTGGATTTATTGCTTTACAAAAAGCAACAAATTTTATTAAAATTTTATGTAACCAATTTCAGAAAATAAAGATTATACATTACACAAAAGCTAATCATGGAAGAAGAGGCTTTTTAGTTACTTTCTCTTGTGCTGAGTAGCCACCACGTCTCATTTCAAATACCAACAGTAATCTGTAAGAAAGTTCACATCTCACCAGCCTTGGTAGCGTACTTGTATGACTCGAATGTTCTGGTGGAAACGCTCTCCTTGTTATTCACTTACATCTCCACAGTTCCAATAGTCTAAATAGGACCGCGGATAGTGCATTTTGACTGGCATGCGAACCCCTAATTTTTGAAAGTTCTTCAGGAGTTCGACGACTTCCTTCTTGTATTTTACACTCCGATTGTTTCCAAGAAAGATTGTAATTACTGACAAGCGACAGTCAAGCAAACAGCTCAGCTGCACTCACCGCATCATCGAACATTAAATCTTTCATGAACTCCCGTATCTGAGGCCCCTCAAATATGCCAACCTTAAGCTTTTCAAAGCTTATTCGAGAAAACTTCTGCTGAAGAAAAGTAAACCCTCTGACTTCCCTGTTCATTGGCTTTACAAAGTTCTTCATAAGTCCCACTTTGACAGGTAAGGTTGGAAGTAATATCTTGTTTGGTTCAACAAGAGGGGGAGACTGAACAATGTACGAACCAGGTTCCACCCCTTATCTTGGCAGTCATTCTTGTCAGATATATTACTGATCATCATTCCGACTGTCACAAATACATAAAAAGCTTGGAAACACAAAAAGCATGGATACTTTGTGTACACACACTGTAGTCCTAAAATCAATCCAACAAACTTAAGCAACCATGGTCATGGTAGTTCAGAGCAGACAGCAACTGATCCTTGTTGTCGTGGCTTTCTTCCATTTGCACAGAATGACCAATTTGAATCGAAGGGTATTTATTTCCATTATGAAGGAGAGCTGCCTTTAGACTTCTGCTGGATGAGTTGATGAAATGTCTCCATTCCGCAGCAACAGAGCAACAGACGGAACTTTAGGATACTGAACGCAATGCTTGTTTTTGGGATTGATTCCTTGAAGATTAGTCATGCAAAAATAACAGTCTGTCACATGATCTGCTAGCTGAACTCCAAAGTACGCATCATTATTTTTGCAAAGTGACTATGAAAAATCCCATTAGCATATATACAACAGAACCTGTCAGGATGATTTATACATTTGCGATCCATTCTCCCTTGATCTAAAATACTAACTAGAAACACTACATCAGTTCCTTGCGATTTTAAGTCCCATCGATTGGAGTTCAGCTCTGCTAAACAATAAATGACCATCCAGACGTAAACAGATGCAGTTTCGGTTTCAGATTGAGTCTGCTCCAGTTATATTTTCTTTCTGGAAACAAAGATTGGGCCAGCTACAGCCCTGTTTTACTTAAATTAGGTACTATTTAAGAGTCAAAAGGTGCGCTAATCATATCTCAAAAACGTCACCTGACCAAAGAAAAGAAATGGTATTGTTGGATTCAGCGCACCACAAAATACACAAATCAGTTGAAAAACCTTCGACCTTTTAAAAACAGGTTTTTAAACACAGGCCTTTGTTTTTTACCACTTTTACCATGTTTCTTACCAAGTCCTGGCCTCCACTCTGATATTGTTTTGGAATTGTAGTTACGTTTTTGAGGATCTTTGGCCCTGACGTTTCAACAGAGTTTTTCCTTGTCACATGCCCAGCCGAAAATGCCCCTTGGCTGGCAAGCCCAGAAGACATATAAAATTCCCTTTACGAAGTAACTTTTTACCCTTGTACATGTCTAAATTGGGCACTTTAGTGGGTACAGGAATGCAGTTTCTAAAAATTTATCCTTGTAGTGGTATACGTGAGTGTTCAACAGTTATCTGAAAAGCCCATGTAAGGTTGTCGATTTTTTATGTTTTTGTTTGTTGTAAAGCCTGTTCTTTCGGGGGGATACCCCTGCTGTAATTGCCTCGTTGCATTGGTTGCAGTTTTATAATGATGTTATTTCACAATCTTTGTTTTATTTTTCAAGTCACTGGGCTTCTCCTTTCAGTTTGGATCATGTTCAGATTACTTTGCAATTTTTAAAGAAATTATATAATGTGTTGGGAATTGATCCAAACAAAAAAAACTCCCAATGTAGTTAATACTTTCTACACTTAAGCCATCCTAGGCTCACTTCAAATACTGAATATGTTCTGCCTATTTATACATTAATTCATAATCCCTAGCTATGGCAATTATAAACACCAACAAAAATTAAGTTATTTCTAAAATCAGTACACTAATAATACCCGATTACGAACTCGTCAAGGAAAACTACTGGTAACAGGGCAACTTATAACAAAACAACAAGGTACCGATATTTGTTTACTTGGGAATAGCCGCATAACAAAGGAAGCAATCATAGCCCATTAGGGAATCTAACAATTACGTAATGTCTGACTGTCTGAGTTCATTTACAACATGTGTATCTCGGCTTGAGTACAATGTTTAAAATCCAACAGATGATTTTCATCTTTAAAGAGGCGAATGCTGTGAACTGTTTTAGGTGCTTTCTTTGTTCTTGTATGAACAACCGGTGTGCGTAGGAATATACGACCTTCCTACTGAGATTGATCCCTGGATACTGGTCAGATATTAGCAGGAGGGTAGTGCTCGCAAGGCCTGTACAACAATACCTCCAACTGTTGGCTATGTTGCACCCTTAGATATAACATACAACCAGCAATTGTGGGATGTGCCTTCAGGTGAGTCATGAATGTGGCCAGATTGGCTGGTAAAGTGGAGTCCCAAGCTGACTTGGTTTTGCAATATCTGGCCTGCCTTCTCCAGAAATTCCATCGCCATTTCTTTCCTCAAATTTTCAAAAGCACTTAGAATTGTGATGCTGTTCTCTGCTACTATGTGGTGTGGTCTGACCCTTACTCTAATTCTTGAGTTGCTTCATAATAAACCATGATTGCTTAATCATTAATTAACTAATAAAAGTACATAACAATACCATTAATACAAATGTGCGAATGATTACCAACAATCTTCCCTGAAACTTTCTTTTCGATATCTTGCAAAATCAGCCCACACAATCAAAAAGGCGCTATCTGCATCCACCCCTTGAGCAATTCTGGTACAGGATAAAAAAAAGATTTTTAATGGGAAAACCGCCCCTGTGAATAAGCCTGCTGCCTCGCTTCGTTCGCCAGCAGAACAGTAACATAGAAAAATAAAAATTTTTGCCTGCTCGTGGAAATAAACTTTAGATATTTGAAAAAGTAATTTAGGGAACAGCGTTACTGAGCATTTATTTATTGAGTTAAAATAACCGGTCAGTGGTACAAAACTTTCTGTTGTTATAAACTTTGTTGACAAGAGAAGTGCGCTTTTTGAAAAACATCTAGCGCACTATTTGTAGGAAAAATTTGATCCACAATTTATTTCTGGCAAAATTATGGAGGTGAGGGTTTAATAATAGAATTGTTGTTGGCACAGTGCTATGCTGGGACGTCAATTTTGTCTCGGAAACCCTTTAGTGCTCAAAAAAAATTGTTGATGCAATTGAAAGAGACGTACCCTACATCAGTTGTTTTAACCATCAGCTCTACTTTGCTGTAATTTACATTTATGAGAAGGTGAACATTTCAAGATAATTTTTTGCTGTGTCCCGTCTATTAAGCGACGTTTTTAAAAAAAAACAAAGGTGCGAGTCATGCACCAGCTGTGGATGACTCTCATCTCTACAATGCTAATTTCGAGTTCCTCCTTGATAGTCGATTACCAGACCTTTCAGTGACACCTGAGGGCTTAAAGAAGGCTGTACGGCAAACAAGATTTGTTTTTGTAGGCCACTTTATGCATGAAGCTCTTGGTATCTTAAAGCCAGCGGACAGAATTTTGAAGTCAAGACCATGCTCCATTATGGCTGCTTAGGACGGTGTGAGTGAAGCAATTGAAATCATAACCAATTTTAGAACAACTGACAAACTGCTTGAAATTATAAGAAACTCTGACCAGAAAAGTGTAGATACACAATGCAGGACTTACCGTGTCGCCAAAACCACATCGCACTCGAAATGGCCTTAAAAATTCAGATTCATTCACTACTAAAGCGCCAATCGGACAAGAAGAGCAGTCGTTGTCTTCTATTATACTTTGAAATACTCGAATCCATAAAACAGCGAGTTCGAACAAAGAGTTTCAGAGTGCACCAATTTGGTTCAGTTGGGTAGCTCTTTGTTACCATGCTCTTTGAACTTTTTCGATGATGACGCTCGATTTGTGACCTCAGGACAAATTTTTTCCCATCACCTCTTCGTCATGAAATCGAATTACTATAGGGTTTAGTGAAAAAGCACCTCCATTATCGAAACAGCTTAAGCAATATTGACCTATTTCTCGAATGGTTGAAACGGTTTTTCCAATGTGCATACATTGCTTTCTGCCGCGTTGGTCATTGGTATATCTTCTGCAAAATGCAGGACAGCCTCCTTTATTGTGACATGCTTATTAACGCCCTACAGGATATGTATGAATCAAAGTCGAAAATGCGACCTAGCATTTCTTGACTTTAAGAAAGAAGCCACTGGAGCACTAACTGGAAAAGCAGACGTCGGTTGTCAGTTTAGAGTTGCACTGAGTCTTTGCAATATGGAAATAGGCTGCATGCGGGAAGTTACATACCTTCATTTGTGCATGAGATAGTGTGCGATAAGTTTTTATCACGATTCATCTGTCGTTTTTCATTCCTTTTATCAAGAAATATAGACTGCGGCTTTCAAGAAGAGGTTTTGAGTTGTAAAATGAACGGAACCAATTAAATTGATCGGAAACTTCAAATAAAGGGGACCTAGAATAAGGTCTGCAAACAACTGATATATTTCGTCGTCTTCTTCCGCCTTCATCTGAAGTTTGTCAGGTCGGACGCTCGACACCTTTTTCTCCACTTGACTCTGTCTTCCCATTGTTCTCTCGCTCTCACTTCTCTCAAGTCTCTTTCTATGACTTCTCTCAGTCTAAAATTTTGTCGCCCTCTGCTCCTCTTTTCTTTTTACTAATGCCTGCCATACTGTCTTCAAAATATTGTAATTTTCTCTCCTCATTACATGTCAGGATTCATTCTGGAGCCATTTGCTTTGACTGCTAAACATACAGTTATTCGCTGTTTTCCATGTCCAGTTGATTTAATTGGAACGGTCTTTAAACCACATTTATCGACAGTGGTTTCACTTGGCATGTCAGCCCATATTGGTGTCTCGTCCATGTTGGCAATATTTCCAGGAGAGAAACCAAATGCATTTCTCTGCTTTTCACAAAATTTTACAAAGTTCGCAATTTTTGCTAAACCATCCTTTGGCATGGTTTGTCCAGTAGTTGTTCTTCGTCTAATGGAGAGACCGTTTCGTCGCATGAAATTAAACAAACAANATTTCTCTGCTTTTCACAAAATTTTACAAAGTTCGCAATTTTTGCTAAACCATCCTTTGGCATGGTTTGTCCAGTAGTTGTTCTTCGTCTAATGGAGAGACCGTTTCGTCGCATGAAATTAAACAACCAACCTCGACTCGCTTGAAAATCGTGGAAGTTGTGTTCAGTAGCAAGTTGCTGTGCCCAAACAGTTATCAGTTTACATGGGACATGGTGATGCTTCTCACGCTCATCGATAATTCTCTCCAATAGTTCCTCTTCAAGGTTCCCAAGAACGGGCTTTCGTCCAGCACCAGATAATCTTCTCATTTTACTTTGAGAGGTAGAGGAAGATTGATCGCTGATATCCAATGATTTCTTTCTCCAACGTTGAACCATGCTTTCATCAATAGAGAACCTTCTACCAGCTTCTCTGTTACTATTTTCTTGAGCATATTTAATCACAAGTTCTTTGAATTTTAATCGCAACTTTTTCTTTTCTCTGCCATATTCACAACTGACCGATATATATCATACTCTTCTTAAGTGCTCTACTTAAGAAGTTATTTAAGTATCCCTCGAGTTGAAGTTTGTTCCTTAATTACATACCAAAACCAGAATAAACTTGAAGAAAATATTGCATAATTTGCGAGAGAGATTTAGTGGGAAAGTTACCGAAACAAAATGGCTACACCTCCTAGAAAGGAAATCAATTCCGTTGTTGCAATTTCTATCATTCTTGCAGTTGTCGTATTATGTTTGCAATGTAAAAATGTGTTACGTATAATATTACTGATACTATTTATTTACTGTTAAAAAAATATTTTGTATTTTGTGAAAGATCCTGAATTGTTTTCCAGTTTTAAGGAGAAGGAAATGCCAAAATCCGGTCGTCACTTTGTCATAGTTTTGTCACTTTTTGACAAGTTTGCATAAACCTGTGATGAAAGTCTTTAACACTAGTAAACAATTTTCGGAGCTGGTGAAGCTGATGAAGATTTTTCATACTTGAAAATTCTGAGCTTTATGGACTCAGAGGAAGCCATAGATGTAAGAGCTTTTTCCGAGCTACGTTTCGAGAGATACTTGTCCCATCGTTAGAGCTTTCTCCCATCGCCAGGCTCTGACGGTGGGAGAAGTAACAAAAGTGATCCCGAGATCTGAAAGGTCACGTGATATGATGTTGAACCAGGTGGCTTTGGTTCTGCCTGGTGTTTCTTCTGGCATACGTAATACATGGCCAAGCCATTTTAATCTCTTTCTCTTGATTTGGGCGCTCCATTTATTTGTGTTTGTGAGTTCATAGAAGTCTTTGTTGCTGATGCTTTTTGGGCCATTTTATGTTAATGAGCCTCCTAAGTAATTTCCGCTGGACAACCTCGATCTGTTTTTCTTCATTTTTAGTTAATGTCCATAATTCACTATTATATAGAAATATACTGGTGATGAAAGCATTTAGGGTTCTGATCGTGATTTGTAGTTTTATGTTGCTTTTAAAGATACGATCTAACTTATTATAGGTACTGATAGCTAAACCTTTCCTTCTTTTGATATCTTCTATGGTATCCAATAGGCCTCCAAGATATTTACATTTTTTCCATTCTTCGCTCGTGTTTTCTCTTTGAATTTTATATTTCTCTATTTGTTTATAAGTAGGTTCCTCTTCTTTGTTTTATCCGGTATTTCCTTTTCAATGTTGCCACTATGTGAGCTGCATTTGATACCCACCCTATGTCATCAGCATATTGTTGGTCAATAGTTGTATATATATATATATATATATATATATATATCCCTATATGTAGCAGTTATGTTCTTTAATGTTGCTAGATATGCGCTCTTCTTCAGATTCATAGGTCCTGGCATAAGAGTATTCTTTTTCTACAGAGATTCTTACTGGTTTCGGAGCCTGAGTCAAATGTAGAGTAAAATGTACTGGGGACATGTAGTTACCCTGTGGCACACCAATGTTAGTCTTAAATTTGTCACTTAAGTCATTTTTTGCATCATATTTGCCATTTAACTTCCTTAATCATGAGTGCGATCATATGTAACCCTCCTGCATCTGAAGTTTCCGCGAGGTCTTTCATGAGGGTATTTCTACTGACCATGTCAAATGCCTAGAAGATGTCTAGCATGAGGATGTGAGTGGTATAGTCTTTTGATGTAGTTGCTTTTTCTGCAAGACATTTGAAGGTAAAGACATGTTCTGTTGTGGATCTTGATGTTTGATAGGCGGCTTGAGTGATCGGGATCTTTAGTTGAAATTTGTCTGAAGTTCTGCGTATCATGCAAATTGCTAGGATTTCTCTCAATGTTGATAATAGTATGATGGGCCTTAGGTTTTCTGGTGGACCCTGGGGGTTTCCAGGTTTTGGTAATGGAATGAGGATGCCTTGGTCCACTTCATCTGGATAGTTGCCTGTTTCTGCTATATTGTTTAGTAATTCAGTTATACCTGTTATGATTTCATTGGGTCCATGTTTGATTAGTTCGCTGTTTAAGTTGTCTATGCCTGGGCTCTTATTGTTTTTAAGTCATGTAATGTATTTCTGTGGTATCGAAAGGAGGGGTCATGGGGGCTAGTTTGATGTCAATCTCTTCCTCTCCCTCTTTGTAAAGTACTGACTGAAAATAAGTTTGAGTAATATCCACCTGTTCTTTGCTGTTGGTTACTTTTCCATATTTTCTATTGACCATTATATTTTTTTTAGGTCCTGTTATTTTAATTTTCTCAATGGCTTTGAACATTTTCCTTGAGTCATCTTTGCTGTTTTCTTTTTCTTGTATAAGTTCCTTGACTCTGGTCTCATTATCTTTTTATTTTTGTTTTGATTTCTTTCGTGATCCTTTTTCTCTCTTGGCGTAATTCGCCTTTTGTTGCTGTCTTAGTTGTGTTGATTTTCATTCTAATGTCCTTCTGTTTCTCTGATAACACTTTCTATCTTTTAATGTTGTTTCTTTCATTTGCCTTCCTGGTGCCTAGGATCTCTTTGGCTGCTTTGAGACATGACTCTTTTATGTTATTCCAAATGTCATTTATGCCACTTTCTTGTTTTTCTTTATTACACAATTTACCTTTCACAGTTTGTTGATATAGGTTCTTAGTGTCCTCATCCTTAAGACTTCCTATGTTAATAATCTCAGTGGTGTTTGTTTTCTTCAAAAGGTGCCATCCTAGCCTAAGACTGATTTTAACTTGCCTGTGGTCTGTGTCTGTTTTGATGCCAGAATATGACCTCGAGTCTAGTACAAGTGTTCTGCTTCTGTTTCTGATCATGATGTAATCTATTTGTCTCTTGCAGGGATTTCTTCTGCCTGCTTTTGTTACTGGGCTCTCCCATGTGGTTATGTGTGTTATTTTGTGTTAAAATAATGTGTTTGTGAGTGTCAGTTCATTGTTGGCACAAGTTTCAATAAGTGCTTCGCTTGTTTGGCCTTTACCAAATTTGCCAACAACCTCAGGGTGGTTATCATTACCAGATCCGGGTCTTGGCATTAAAATCGCCACCTTTTGTAAGTATGCTGTTGCTGTTAATTTTACTTTTTGGCTGTTAATTTTACTTATTCTTCATGCTTTTCAAAGAATGCAGAGACGACCATCACACGAAAACGAGACGGGCACATTTATTGTCCTTGATGCAGTGTGATATTGCTTTCACTAAAAACCAAGCAGTGGTATTTATCCCATTTTGAACCTTTGACAAAACCTGTCCATATTTTCCGAGTTCTCGACATTTTATGTGCAGCAACTATGCTTAACTCGAGAGTAACATGGACAAAAATATGCCTAATATCTGCAGCAGTGCTGTCATACGTCGCAGTGCTTGTACTCGCTGGCCTATCTTCCAGAGAGAATTCCAAAACGATTTTCTCCAGACATATAGGGGAGGTTTCCATGAAGTATCACACTGAAGTGACACCTTCTTCCTCAACTTTTAGCATATGGGGATTTATTTACTTTTACCAGTGCCTATGGCTAGTATATTTGCTAACCATTATCTGTCGGAAAAGAGCAGCGGATATTTTGCCGGCAGAGTTCTTTATTTTGTTTGTTGTTTCCAATATCGGGACGATTGGATGGCTGTTAGTTTGGTCTAGGGAGCAATTAACGACAGCTTTTATTATGTTATCACTATCGGGAATTGCACTTATGGGGTGTGTGTACTATGCCTGTGTCAGTTTATTTAACTACATAACTCATACTGCGGATCAAGAAATAGTGATTGTTGACGTGTTGTGTCATCGTGCCCTTGTAATCAATGGCCTTTTATTTTCCCTGGCTTGGATTTCGATTGCAGCAATAATCAACTTTACCATAGTTTTGCAGTACAGTATGAACATAAGACCTGCAAACTCAGCTTTAATATCGCTTACATTTTTGGCTTGCAGTGTGACCGTCTGGTTTGGCATCGAGAACCTAACAGTGGAAAAGTATACGAGATACTTTTTTGTCCATTACATTGTGCTATTGGCAGGTATTGGGGGAATGATGTCTAAGCAATGGATTGACGGTGGCGGGAATCAAAGCTTTATTCTTTGTATTTTCATTTTGGTGGGAATATTTATGGCTCTTCGTATAGTTATTATGTTTATGAAAGAAAGAGTCAGAACTTTAGGGCAGAACTACTTTGTTATTGCGGTTTAATAATCGCTGCACCTGCCACTTTATTTATATAGCTTCACAAGGTCGGGAACTATTATATTGGTTTGTACATATCTGTATCTGTAATGGTACGTCTTATGGTCCACTTATAGTACTTTAAAAATTCAAGGTCTGCCAAAAATTGATTTCAGCAATCATTCTATTTTGATTAAATTTTTCTGCAATCACCTATTGGAATTTATTGAAATTTTTGGGAAAATCTGACAGAAAAATGTGAGAAACTTAGTAGGTTTCACCCATGAGTTGTTTGGGCTAAGATTTAGGGGCCATCTAAAAAGTGTTTATGTATGTGATTGTGGGGGTTTTTTTGGGGGGGGGGCTGTAACAATAGATATTCAGGTCAAACATTTTTTAACTATCCCTTTCAACCAATATATTTACAGAGTGATTACAATGATATTTGTAAGAGTAGCACTGAAACATATGTAGATTCCTTTGAAAGCAGAAACAACAAAAAAACATATAAGCATAAACATTTACAGTTCAGGGTTAAAATGTAGCTAGTACCTGGCTTTCATAAATTAGTGATCACCTTGACTAGTACAATAAAATAAAGGGATAGAAATATGTTTATGAAGCCTTTGTATTATTCAATAGTTTCACATTGGAATTTCATGACCAAAGTTTTATTAACTGCAGTTGCTTCCTAAACTTTCTAAGATCCCCAAAAAGTCATTAAATTTTAGGAAAAGTTGCATTACTAAATTAGAAGGTCTTACATTATTACAATAACCATTGAATCAATAACCTGCTAAAAATATAGAACTGAAAGATCACTCTACAATGTTACTTGTGGGTACAATAAACATGTCTCATATTGGCAGTTCCAGGTATCACAGCTAAACATAAACTATATATATATGTGTGTGTATATACCAGTATTGATGTAATTATTATCTATCAACAGTACTCAATAATATAAAAATATTAGAGCTACCATATGGCAAACAACAAAAAAATCGACAAAAGTTAGTTTAGAACTGTCAGTGTCATTGATTTTTTTTGTCATTTACTATATATATATATAATGTCAATTACCTTGACCAGAGGAGAGTGGCATGTTAAGTTCATTTGTGTAATATATGTGTTATAATTTGGAAATCTGATTTGCACCACATATTGCTTTTTTTCCAACCAGCCTGTTCCCTCAATATTTGATTCATGACTGGTTCAATGCATTTTAGTGAAATATTACTGAAAATCTTGTGTGCTATTTGACACAGTGTCACTCTCCTGTCCTTTCCCTGGTATCTTAATTGCAATGCCTTGCTTCCTCTTTGGAGGAACTCTTAACTTTCAAGTTATATTGACAAAAATTCTTGGGAGATTTCCTCATGGGTTTTAATATTTGTTCACGTTTCTTTTTGAAAACTTATTTTCTGGGCATCCTTTATTTTTTAAGTGGTTGATCAGTCTTTCAACTTCTCATGAAATAATCTTCTCATGACCAACTAACAATTTACCATGGAGTTCAGCATGTGGTTAATCTGGTTTGTTGATAAAATTAAATCCAATAAGTATGGGCTTTAAATAAAAAACTATTATCTTAAGTTTCAATATTAATGTACCATGCAGTCAAGCTCCATCTTGTTACATACTGCTGGACTAGATACCAATTTTTTTGCTTGTGCAACTCTAGGTATTTCCTTGTTATTGTCTTTATTTGTATAAATATTGACAGGAACACCTGATATTGATTTACCTTACAGTTCTCCAGCTTTCATTCTAAAGACAAGTGGTGAGCACCAGCTGTAGTTACTGGAAGGAATGTTCTAGTTAGAATTTTATATATCAGAAAAAGACCTCCTCGTCATCTCCTTTTTATAATAATACTTTTTTGAATAGATGTGACTTCTTGCTTTAAGGAATGTGATAATTGTTGTATTGATGTGTTGTCATCCTGCATGTTTGACCAGTTAACATTTGTCTGAGCACCCTGAAAACACCACGTGGTGCCAATGGTGAAGGCATGTGAGGGACTCATAAGGAGGTCCTAAGACACTGTTTCATTTGATAAACATCTTATCCACCACAGCAAGCTCACCAAGGTCATGGAGGGTTGGACCTTTCAAAAAAGTCAGAGGATGTGTTAAACTTAATTGCAAATTTTCTTCAAATAATAATTCTGGAACATTAAGAGTATTAAGAGAAACTTGTGAGGTTGACAATTCAATTGACTTTAAACCAACATTTACCAATTTTGTCTCAGCAAAGTTCTTGGGCTGCATTGGCAACATTGTAGTAGGTAGGCTTGCTCTATATACCTCAACTGTCATTGTCCCTTATTATTGTGAAATTATTCAAAATCATTTAATTCAAAGTACAGGATCGACGTTGGGACAATCCTAAATTCTATTCATCTGTTAACAGAACAATGCATCATGTTATTCAGTCTAATACAGAAGGATATTTCTTGCCCTTTGCAGTATAGAATTTCACTCAAATAAATCAATAAAACTGTTATATCTTAGACGAAATTTTTGACTTACAGTTGCTTCACCTTCTTGGACACTCAAAATGTTTCCAAACTTTTGTAGGGTAAGTTGGTACAGACTTTGGTTCCACATACTGGACATAAACACTAGCTCATAGATTTTAGAGATTGGAAGTTCTGTTAACATTTTATAAGAGCTAAATTTACATGTTTCTTAAGTATTGTTTCAAGATGTTTGTGATTTATATTGGTAGTTGCTGACCTCCCATAGATGTATAAAAGCAGCTGCTGACACCCAAATAGAGCAGCGGGCAACTATTGTTCTATATTCAAAGTGGCCAGTTTCTATAGTGTACAAGACTTGGTGAAAAATCACACATTTTGTCCACTCTGGAAAAGGTCTGCACTAAGTCAGTTGAAGAAGACATTGGTTTTAATGACAACTGGTACATTATGACTGAAATAATATACCTATGAGTATTGTCAAGTTCTTTCTGCATTTTGTTTGTTCACACATAATGCAGGTCTTTTTTTAAAAATGTAAGTCAATGCATTTTAAGGAATAATAGTTTGGGAGAAGTCTACACAGCCAAGAAAAAGATATAGCTCTTGTTAATTCTTTGTGGTTATCATCTAATAAGATTGCTTGATCTTTTTTGATGTATGGCTTAGCCCCTTCTGGAAATAAACTCTGCAAAAATACTCAATTTTCTGTTTATTAATAAGTAGCTGCATTGAGTACCATTTTCACTAACCACACTACTTCTATACCAAGTCATGTAGATATAGGAAAGTCTACCTTTGTACAAAACCATACCAGAAGTCACTCAATTTCCATGTGAAATTATTGATGAGAGAGTAGATGCTTAAGAAATAGCCCCAGTGTTGAGACTTGAGTTTATTCCACATATAAAGGGTTTATAGCCTCAGAAACTCTTACTTATCTTTGAAATAAGGGAATTATATTGGCAAAGGCAAAACTTATCACTGCATCCCATGTTTTAGCTGTGTTTAGGTTCAGCTTCAGTTGTATATTATCTTGTGATCTTACCATATCTAATCTATGGGCTATAATTGCAAAGAAGCTGTCATCACAGGCCCACTTGCACATGCTAAGTCCATGCATTCAGACTTTTCCAAGTTTATTTTGATAGTGTTTTTTTGGTATAGACACTGCCAAGTATTTCCAGTTGTTCTTCAACAGTATTAATGTATATAACATGTAGTTGTTCTTGGAGGCCATTGAATATTTTTGGACATATGATTACTTTTACTTCTGTATACCAAAGATGTAAAGGATTGAAGTAATTGACAGAAAGTGTTAAGATATAGAAAAGAAATAAGCAGTTTTAAAAAAAGCACAGAATAATTTATAGTATACCCTTTATTAAAGCATATTTACATAGTGTATTGGTAAGAGCTTGACTTGATGTTTTCAAGGGATTTTGGAAATATATCTAGAAGTGTTCAATGTGTATAAGCATCCCTTGCTAATTACATTCTGAAAACATACATTACTGAAGAAGCAGCCAGTGACTTGTAAGTAACATTACAAGTTGTGTGTACTGATATTAATAGACGAAAAATAGCATATTTACAGTTTGATTTTCTTGACTTGCGAAACATGGGAGATGTTATAGACATTTTAGTGTATATTTTTGTGGCCAAGTTGCATGCAAACTATGTATATGAAATCAATTTTGAAATAGAGTGAGTTTAAGTTCACACTTGTATGGTTTGGTTTTCCCTTTTTGCACTAAATCATTAAAGTCACTGTGAATTCTTGTGCAAAACCCATCTAGTTTAACTGTATGCCTACAGTTGCCCTTTGAATTTGAGGATGACAGAATAAAATTTGGTACTCCATTGCCATATGCAGTATGAGGGTGCTAAAACTGCCCTATCAGGCTACAATAATTTTTATATTTAAAATTTCTACCATACTTTAGTGAATTTGTTTTGCATTAAGTAAGTGGTAGGAAAGTGAGAACATTTAGGCCATATTTGTAAAACTTCTAATTCCATTATGGACATTTCTAGAGTCATTTTTATCATGGTCATTATAAGGACCTTAAAAAGTCCCAAAAGTTTTTCTCTCCTACTATAGACTCATATAGACTGCTTAAGTGAAATGACCTTATGAAAATATCAGGAAATTTGTGGCTAAAAAAATAAGAAAAACAAGGTCTAAGCCTGTGCCATGCCCCAACATCTGACTTTTTTTTTCAAAGAATATGTGTAAAAATGTCCAAATATCTCAAGATGTATGTAACCATTTGCAGGGAAAATATACCCCATGAGGCGATGTTTTCACAAGTTGTATATCATAATACTTATGAGCTATTTAATATTGTGTATATTTTTCATTTCTTAAAAATTAAAAGTGACCTTTTTATGTAAAAAATTAAACCAAAGCTAAAACAATATATCAAAACATACCTACTTCCTTTTGATTGTATAAAATATTAGATACATACCAGCTCAGTGGAAAATCTAGTACACAAACCAGGTAGTTATTTTTATTTATGTGTACCATACCATTGCAGACAATACTTTTTGACCTAGCAGGTCTGTGTTTTCACAGTTATTGCATAAGACAAGGTCACAGTTTTATATTTTGTTTTGATTTTGAAATTGTCATTTCAAATCAGAATTATTTATTGGAATTAGTTTGTGAACCTTTATATTTTAATCAATTACAGTTTTGTCTGTCATATAGTCAATAATTTTTAAACAGGGATTTATACTTGGGTTTACTTATTTGTTACATTTTTTAGCTGCACATATCAAATATGTAATTAAGATGATACTTGGATTTGTCAACTATTTGTTTATTTATCTGTTTATGTATTTATCAATTTATCTATACATATCGGTCTATCTATCCGTCTACCCATCTATCTACCTTAAAGGAAGAAATTTTCGTGGGAAGAAAATTTCGCGAGTTTCGCGAATTTGCCTGAAATTCGCGAAATTAAATTCTCGCGAAAAAAATGTTTTCTAATTTGGAAATTTGAAACTCCTGTCAAGAAAATCCATATTGTTTTTATCATACCCAACAACAAAAATTCCTTAACTAAAGTTGAGCCAGTCCAGATTTGCTGAAAAGATCAGAATGCGGGGTCAGAGAGAGAATAACTCATATTTCAAAAGTCGGNCAACACCACTGAATCCCTTAAAATAATCGATGAAGTCATTGTACCATACCTAACGGAGAAAAAGAATGAGCTACACCTATCACAAGATCACCCATCTCTGCTTATTATGGATGTTTTTCGTGGGCAAATGACAGAAGAAGTGCTAGAAAAATTAAAAATCAACAAAATATTTCTGGTCCGAGTTCCTGCAAACATGACTCACATCTTTCAGCCCTTAGATCTCACGGTTAACGGTCATTTCAAGCAATTTATGAAAGAAAAATTCAGCGCCTGGTATACGGAGCAAATATCGATAGCACTGGAAAACGGAGAGAAATTAGAAAATATCAACATATCATTCAAGATAACAGTGTTGAAACCGTTACACGCTAAGTGGTTAGTAGAATTTTATAACTATATCACTTCTGGAGAGAAAAGGGAAATCATTACACGCGGATTCGAGAGAGCTGGAATAACACACGCGTTGCAGCTAGGCAGCAGTAATCTCCCAGAATTGGATCCATTTGCCGAATTTTCCACTCTTGTAAGTGACGATGAGTTAACTGATTAATCGTTGGCAGATGAGGAATATTTACAATCAATTACAAACGACAGAGTGGAATCAGATGACTCAGATTGGGAAGAGGATTTTAATAGAAATGTATTTGAAGATATTTTAGATTGATTTTAGCGTAAAGAAAATTAAATCATCGTCAAAAAACGATATTCTTTATTTCAACAAATCCAAAAATGTTCCTATCCTTGACTAAAAATTTTGTTTTTGTTTCGAGATCGCGAAAATAAATTCTCGAGAAAAAAATGATTTAAAGGCAATTCGCGAAATTAAATTCTCGCGAAAAATCCATTTTTTTCGATTCGCGAAATTAAATTCCCGCGAAAATTTCTTCCTTTAAGGCATCTGCCTACCTCATTGCCCACCTAGATATCTTGATTTATTGATCTATCTATTGATTTAAGCATCATCCACCCATACATGTGTGTAACCATAGTATTAGTATAGTAACTATAAGTATTGTTATAGTCAACTTCAGAGTGACGTCTTGGATATTTATTTCTAATGCGTTAAAACTTGTTGTAATACTTCCATTCCTCAAATAAATGAATAAAAAACATCTCATTTGCAAAATTCACATAGATTCAAAATGTCCCAGCTTAGTCTGCGTTTATTATTTGTATCATTAAGTCCCCGTCAATTCGTTTTTCTCTGTTGTGGGAGTTATTAAAAGGTTAGAATTTTTTATGCACTATTGAAAACTATTGACATCGTGTTTTCTATTGGTATAATAATCCATATATTTTGAGTACGTTAACATTTTCCTGGCATCTTATATTTCTTCGACGGATTCACCAAAAATTGTAGCCAATATAAAGTAAAATTCTTGGCGGTTAATATCAAACCACGGCTTCTTTTTAAAAAATTGACAGTGTAAAAAGTGGAGAACAATTGCATCGGAAAGAAGACTGACTTCTAAATATGATAACCCAATAAAAGTACTGGTGATAATATGACCTATCACCAACTCCCTTTCGAGAGCAACATGTGGCCAAGAGTGGCTGCTGTTGCACCGTTTAATACCAGTTCCATCAATTTAGGGATTAGTCGGCACGCTGATACTCTACGTATAGGTATTGGTTTCGGAAACTCATTTCTATTTTGATTTTACGACTGCGGCAATTAAACGAATGACCTGTAGTACCGGGCAGACCTTCAGTGGTCAGGGGGCGCGAAGAATCTCCGGATCAAAGACGACTTCCCATCGTGAGCGTAGACGCGAAATGTGGTCATGCTGGTCCCACACAGACCCGGAAAAAACTTACGTGTGTGCCTTGCGAAACAAGCATCGTCAATCACCGACACTGTTCGGCATATATCGACATATTCGGATCTTCTTGATGGCTATTTACATTTGTATCGACTTTCAGCTGTTGGATTACACGAGCTTGAATCTGAAGACAACCCTTTCTTGTACTTTTCATTGCATCGATCACCCGCTTCCAACTCTTTTCGCAGTTATTGAGACTATAATAGAATCCATTGATACGGCTGTGGACAAGCATCAAACTGCACACTCTTTGTCTTTCGTGACTTAAATCACATGACTTAGTTGACTTATTCTAATAAGACTGACAGACCTGGAGAAGTCATAGCTTCGCTCTTCCTCATGATCCAGCACACCCCTCTTGTTTTTACACTAAATTTCCTACTTCAGAGGCAGGGAAACATTCTTTTATTTTGAGTTTTGTTCTTGACCATTGTACTGTTTACTTTGCCTCCATTTGGATTCCTTAATCATGTTATTACCACTGTCAAGGTTAATGCAAGTATTTCATCTTTTGACAACCCACATTATCATTAAGACTTGAATTTGGTCAAGCTGATTCGAATACATTTAGACGATTTCTTGGTGATGTTCCGTGAGATTAAGTATATATATACTTACTTTAACTTTTTTGCATAATCTCAGATCCTTGCATACTTTCTTTCCATTGATCTCGATCAACAGCCATTCTTTCAATTGTAGGAAGAGCGTTGTTAAAATCCTCTTGTATTTGGCCTTTCCACCGCTTTGGCGGTCTATCCCCAGGTGTTTTCCCATCAAAGCTTTCTTTGTATGCACAATATTTGTTACTTGCATCACCTCTTCTGATGACATGACCAAACCAAACTAGTCTTTTTTTCTTTACCATTTCGACAATTGTTTTACAGCAGAGTGTTTTTCTAATGGTGCTCATTCTCACTTTATCAATACGTCTTTTCCCGAGTATGGATTTAAGACAGTCGTTTTCAAAAACAGTAAGTTTTTGTATATCTGCTCATAGTGTCCATGTTCCAGAGGCAAAGATGACAATGGGGAAATTTCTCAAGTCTTAAAACTGCACGTAGGCATATTTTCAGATATGTCTTTCTTAAATTTGTAGCAAGGCAGTAATGTATCTCTCCAAACGAGGAAAATACCAATGCTGGCCATATGATGCTGAAGAAAGAGTTCTTTAATTACCTTGCCCTTCATAGTATCATGAAGTAGTTTTTCTTGACTGGATATAATGACGCTAGAAAGATTGTGACAGGATAACGCAGAGAAAGAAATGGAATAGAGGTGGAATCTGATAGCTTAGAACGAAACAACTCGATTATTGTCTACATGTAAGTCCGAAAAAGAGAAAAATGGAAATATTGAAGAGCTAACACTGAAGCAGTGGGATACATACACAACTAAACAAACAGGTTGACAGAGGTGTGAAATGAAAAGTAATCTTGAAAAATATGTAAAACCCTTGGAACATCAATATCAGGAAAACTACCGTAAGGAAAATGGGAGCAAAACCCACTATCTGTTATGAAAGAAAGAAGTGATGGAATACATACCTAGGGTTAGACGAAGTTTTAAAACCATGGGAAGAACATGTTGAAAAACAACTGATTGCATCTTCTCAACACGATAAAAATGGACTGAACTCTTGAAATATCCAACCAGATAAAAGCAATTAGTACCGCAGATAAGCGAAGAAGTCGTCAGCCGTCGCCAAAATAAAAAACCCAACGGAAGTCAATAGAACAGATGAAATAAGAATTGAAGTGGTCAAAGTCGAGAAGAATAAAATGATATCAGCTCTGCATAAAATTTATAACTTAATTATTGATACAGAAAGAACTCCAGAAAACTTTTCCAAAATAATTGTGCCGCGCAAATACAAAAAGGGTAAGAAGCTTTTTAGATAGGATTACCGTGTGATCATTGCTCTGCTTTCAATATCGGGGGAAATTTTCCTGGAATAAATGAAAGAACGTGTTGGAGTACTACAAGAATGTATTCTTTCATCTACACTCTTTAACATTTTCCTAGAATTTGTAATGGCTGAAATTTCCAGACGTACGCTACACAGATGATGCCACTTTAATTTCTCTACTGCTCGAGAAGCTTCAGCTTTCTACCTAATGACTAAAAACAGCCTGATAAAACGCAGTCTTAAAATAAATGTTGGAAAGCACTTATCACAAGAACATGACTTATGCACTTATCACAAGAACATGACTTATGCACTTATCACAAGTACATTGGTACGTTCAGATCGACTCCTGTACAACCTTCAGCTTTTCAATCTAAGTCACTAGGCACCTCTGCCTTTGTGTGAGTGCTCTTGGTGTCCCTGCATCGGACTTTCTTTTCACTCCTTCACATATTTATANAGTTTTTGTATATCTGCTCATAGTGTCCATGTTCCAGAGGCAAAGATGACAATGGGGAAATTTCTCAACTCTTAAAACTGCACGTAGGCATATTTTCAGATATGTCTTTCTTAAATTTGTAGCAAGGCAGTAATGTATCTCTCCAAACGAGGAAAATACCAATGCTGGCCATATGATGCTGAAGAAAGAGTTCTTTAATTACCTTGCCCTTCATAGTATCATGAAGTAGTTTTTCTTGACTGGATATAATGACGCTAGAAAGATTGTGACAGGATAACGCAGAGAAAGAAATGGAATAGAGGTGGAATCTGATAGCTTAGAACGAAACAACTCGATTATTGTCTACATGTAAGTCCGAAAAAGAGAAAAATGGAAATATTGAAGAGCTAACACTGAAGCAGTGGGATACATACACAACTAAACAAACAGGTTGACAGAGGTGTGAAATGAAAAGTAATCTTGAAAAATATGTAAAACCCTTGGAACATCAATATCAGGAAAACTACCGTAAGGAAAATGGGAGCAAAACCCACTATCTGTTATGAAAGAAGGAAGTGATGGAATACATACCTAGGGTTAGACGAAGTTTGAAAACCATGGGAAGAACATGTTGAAAAACAACTGATTGCATCTTCTCAACACGATAAAAATGGACTGAACTCTTGAAATATCCAACCAGATAAAAGCAATTAGTACCGCAGATAAGCGAAGAAGTCGTCAGCCGTCGCCAAAATAAAAAACCCAACGGAAGTCAATAGAACAGATGAAATAAGAATTGAAGTGGTCAAAGTCGAGAAGAATAAAATGATATCAGCTCTGCATAAAATTTATAACTTAATTATTGATACAGAAAGAACTCCAGAAAACTTTTCCAAAATAATTGTGCCGCGCAAATACAAAAAGGGTAAGAAGCTTTTTAGATAGGATTACCGTGTGATCATTGCTCTGCTTTCAATATCGGGGGAAATTTTCCTGGAATAAATGAAAGAACGTGTTGGAGTACTAAAAGAATGTATTCTTTCATCTACACTCTTTAACATTTTCCTAGAATTTGTAATGGCTGAAATTTCCAGACGTATGCTACACAGATGATGCCACTTTAATTTCTCTACTGCTCGAGAAGCTTCAGTTTTCTACCTAATGACTAAAAACAGCCTGATAAAACGCAGTCTTAAAATAAATGTTGGAAAGCACTTATCACAAGAACATGACTTCAAGTACATTGGTACGTTCAGATCGACTCCTGTACAACCTTCAGCTTTTCAATCTAAGTCACTAGGCACCTCTGCCTTTGTGTGAGTGCTCTTGGTGTCCCTGCATCGGACTTTCTTTTCACTCCTTCACATATTTATAACATTTTGCTTCGTAACTTGAAGTATCATGGAAAAATTAGAATTTCTGCTTCAAGTTGTGCTATAAATGTCTTTGCTTCCTTTAGATTCTCTGTGAGGTTCTTTTCAGCCTCGGAATCTACATGGCGTTCTTCTCAAAGACAATCTCTAGCACCTTTTAACCCAATGGTGGGCAGATGCTATATGTAGTTTGCCTAAATGTGCCCAGTAAATTGTACCAAGGCAGGTTTGTTAAAGTTGTACATCCCTGCAATAAGAAGAGCCTACTCGCTATCAATATCTTTTACTACTGTGCTTGTGAAGATTGTAAAATGTCGTGCAATCTCGCAGACAGATTTGTCATATTATTTTCAGATTTTTCATGTTATACAATTTTTAATGCTATTATTACAGCACCGTGCCAAGAATTTGCGAAATTCCTAAACTTGTATTCCATGAAAAGATGTTTATAAGTTTATTCCGTTATCTGACGTTTGCCAAAATTAAGGATGGAATCAACAGACATTGGTATCTGACTTGCCGCGCGACATTAGTCCTAAAGCATACACTTAATTGACAAAAAAAAGTCATTGGGTATATTGCTACAATAAAATTTAATCAAATTATTCCCAACTTTTCCGCTGTAAGCCAGCAAGGGATCTACGTCATCCATTGGGGTTCATTTTCTTTACCAATTCTATTGAATAGGATAGTTTGTAATTTGTTTCTTTGAAAAATAAATGTTCCAACAACCACGTCTTTCTGGCCGATACATTTAAATATATCATCAAAAGCACGAGCACTCTTGGTCTCTTTTCCTTGAGAGTTGACTTTGTTTACTATGTCTAAATTAGTTTCATTTAGTGGGTGAAACTAGGTCTTGTTTTTGTCGAGACTGTAGTTTCTATGAGGAGGCACATGGAAATCAATTTCTTCATCATCTCCACAGATTTTTCGATGAATAACGTACTGTTGAACTATTAAGCAAATTTATCACCTGGGCTAAGAAATACATGTTTTTTTAACCAAGCCTAATGCATTTTATCTTCCGTGAGTCATAAGGTGCATTTTAAGGCTCAAAGATTTTGAGGGATCTCACTGGGAAGATAACCAATTCTTTATTTAAAGTATGCTAAATCTAAACTGTTGAGTGCTTTAGCCAATATTTCAAATGACATCTTATTTGTCAAAGTAGATTAAAGTGGCAGTGAAAGTCAAAAATTGAATGAACCTGTATTCTAGGCTAATGCTTCGCAAACTAGAAGCCATGTGCCCAATTCTCGTCGGGCCATGGACGTAGGCAACAACTTAGACGTTTTGGGGCCTACTTTTCAGAATACCAGGGCCTTGGTGGCTGACAGCTCGGCTGATTATCGTTATTACTTAGCAATCATTTCAGTATTTACTCCTTCTTGTAGGATATAATATTCAGAGTGGCTTCGGGAATAAAGACCGAAATACTGTTAGAAGTAACTGAAATTTAAATTTAAGAATATCACAAAAAAGGGGTTGAAAAGCCTCAATGTGTGATATGCTACAAAGTTCTTTTAGAAGATTGACTGCAGTCAAGTAAACAGCAGATACACCTCGAATCCAATCATTGTTCTTACTTTTGGAGACTGGCAGAAAGAATAAATTGTCAGAGATGTCACTTTGCTGTTCGTACACAAAATCCCGCAAGTACTGAAGAATCACGCTGCATATCGTTATAGATAGCCAAGCACAAGGAAGTTCATACATAAGGGGAAGAGCAAATTTTGTCATGTAGAATAAATGGTTTGATAGGTATTCACAAAAACGTTGACAAAATGTCGCGAGTACCCTTGTTGAGTAACACAGGTCAGAAACGAATTTCAGACGTATTTGAAAACCTCGAAGAACAACTTTTTATCCAAACTAACCAAGGGGACATGTTTGGTCTTAAATTCAACAAGAGCACCGACGTTGCTACTTGCTCACAGTTAATGGTGTTTATGCGCTACGCAAAAATGTCAAAACTCGAGGAAGAACTTCCTTTTTGCAAAGAGTTATAATCAACAGCAAGAGGGAGGGCGATGAACAAGATTTGACTATTACTTTCAGGAACACGGTCTCTACTGGAAGAAAATCTAACGTGTGGTTACAGAGGATGCACTACCAAAAATGGATGTTTAGCCTAGGTGCTCACGATATAAAGATATCATGTCCACAAAAGAGAGAATATTTGTGTCGGCTGAGAAGATGAGGAAAGGTCGGCCTATCTGATTGATGTATCTATTAACTGAATAACTATAATCTTCAACTCCAGTGTAAAAGAGATCTTGTTATGGATATGGCGGAAACTATTCAAGCCTTAATCAGAAAGCTGGAAAATTTGTATGAACAATCTTTTTTACATCCTGACTAGCTAGTCCTTTGTGAAAGTGTGAAGGACAGACTAGCGTTTGGCTCCAGCTCCATCCAATATGAAAGTGAATAACACTCCTATATCGGCCCATCTAATACGCATAGTTTGTGAAAAGTATATAGTAAAATTTAAGTTTCTGTAGCTTCCATTACATCTCACATTTCTCTGCCTTTTCTCTCGCTTTTTGGATGGAGAAGAAAATAGTGGCTTTATGAATCTGTGACCAAGTTCAAAATTTTGTGTCCAATCTGAAATGTTTTAAAGATACCAAATGTCAATACGTTTTCCTACAGACCAAAAAAAAATGTTAAGACAACTACAAACTTAGCAGCACGTAACTATGAATGGCTCTCGAAAAAAATGAGTAAAATGTTGGGTTTACAAATTTAAATGTATTTCATATTGTGTCAGTGGTGCTTCAAAGTATTTTTCCAGAAGATGCAAAATAATGGGACCAAACTGTCTAGTCTGAAAATGACCAACCTGCGTATGACCAACCTGTATATGACCGGTCTTCATATGACCAGCCTGCACAAGGTTTCATTCAGTGTGCTAAAGTAAAGATAAAGGGAAAAACAAAAAGTGTTCAAAACTTAATATTGTTCAATCTTCCAAAAGTCTTTCTAGCTTTAATTGAAATAAAATAAATTTAATAATGATGAACATACTGAAAACGGACCGTATTTGAAAGAATCTTTAAAGCTGTGACAAAAAAAACCCCAAAAGTATTGAGTTAATTTTGATATGTATTATATTACTAAGCAAGCTGTATTGCTGTCACCTCCATGAATCTAAGAAAAGTGTTCAGATAAGAAATCACCGGTTCTACCTTGATATTTTATTTTTGGTGTCGCTCTTGTATCTTTTAACACTCAGAAGCTGCCGTTGACCACCTCTACCCTCAAAAAGTAATCTCCTCCAAGCCTATGATCTATTGGTAATCTGTCAAACAGAAAATTTAAAAACATACAGCTCAAAGTATTCAAGATGAATACAGAATCCTTTCAGGTTTTGTGGAGGAAAAAAGATGGCCGCAGGAACACTTTCATTCTTTGGAAGTATGCGTTTAATGTCTCATAAGGTTTAGGTTAGGAAACTAACAGTTTTAATGAAAATAGGTCTAAAGACCTCTTGACACAGAAGCTGCCAATTGTTTGTCAGAAATCATTAGTTTCTGTTCCCAAAAGAAAAAAGTATCAATATACTAACGACTCTGATAAAATATCCGAAGGAAAGTCCAAAGGAAATATCGTTAGTGTTTCACGTTGTGACTAAAGCTGTAACCCGTTAAGACTAAAATTAATTTTAAAAAAGTAATTCTTTTAATTTACTTGAAAAACAAGGTTTTCACCTAATATTTACGAAGACCTCTCAGTGCAAACCCTGTGAGTAGTTCTGACGCCTGGCAAATGTTTACAATGTATTTAGGCCATTTTTGTCGATATTAAACCGGAACAAGAGCATGCAGCCAATCAATGGTCACAAAGCCTTCTAAATTACACTAGACTTTTATGAGTGCATAACAGAAGGTTGTGCTGAATATGCATAAGAAATCGGCTTAGAACTTGAGTTCGACTTATTTCTTTATTTCATTATTTATTTATTTATTAAGAGGAGAGCGAGAAAGATGAAGAGAGAAACAAAGAGGAAGAGAGGGAGGGAGAGAGAGAGAGTAAGAGAGAGAGAGAGAGAGAGAGAGAGAGAGAGAGAGAGAGAGAGAGAGAGAGAGAGAGAGAGAGAGAGAGAGAGAGAGAGAGGGAGAGAGAGAGAGAGAGAGAGAGAGAGAGAGAGAGAGAGAGGGAGAGAGAGAGAGAGGGGAGAGAGAGAGAGAGAGAGAAAAAGAGAGAGAAAGAGAGAGAGAGAGAGAGAGGGGGAGGGGGGAGAGAGAGAGGGAGGGAGAG
>RDPX01000209.1:979671-1024516 GCA_003991215.1 Morbakka virulenta | reverse complement strand
TTATTTATCGAAATGGCAACTACCAGCGACGGCGAAAAAAAGTATAACGGACGTTCGCACGTGGGATCGAAAAAAAGCCATATCCATGCGAACGTAATAAATGGATGGCCCCGAAGAAAATTTAGAAACACGTGTATCAACATCAGAGAAATTTTTTATCCGTCGTCATTTTTTAAAAGAAACGAAAAGTAAAAGATAAGGTAAGGAAACAAATATGTTTAATGAAGTTATTATGTAAAGATTAGGTAAAGAACAAATTTTCCAATAAAATTAGAAAAAGATGAAACAGAAAAAAAAATTTTAAATAAAATTTCTTATTTTATTTATTTATTTATCGAAATGGCAACTACCAGCGACGGCGAAAAAAAGTATAACGGACGTTCGCACGGGGAATCGAAAAAAAGCCATATCCATGCGAACGTAATAAATGGATGGCCCCGAAGAAAATTTAGAAACACGTGTATCAACATCAGAGAAATTTTTTATCCGTCGTCATTTTTTAACAGAAACGAAAAGTAAAAGATAAGGTAAGGAAACAAATATGTTTAATGAAGTTATTATGTAAAGATTAGGTAAAGAACAAATTTTCCAATAAAATTAGAAAAAGATGAAACAGAAAAAATTTTTTAAAATAAAATTTCCAGATAAAGATGAGAAAAAAATCTAATAAAATTATTAGACAATTTTCTTTCTTTCTTCTTTCTTTACTTCATCTTTTACTTTTCTTTTCAATTAAAAAAAGGTGTCTGAATAAATTTTGCGACGCTGACACACTTTTTTCTGAATTTCTTTCGAATTTCTAAATTTGTTACGATTAAACTTACACCAAAATTTGAAAGCTTGTGTAAACTGTGAATTTGCCCTGAACTTTCTTTCCATGTTAGATCTTTCATGGCGTTTGTGTTTTAGGGGAGATTCTGTTGTGTATTAATAGCGCCGACAAAATTGGAATTGGAGCATTAAGCTTCCATTGATATTCAGCATCATTTTCGATTTATTCAGTTCCAAGAAGGGCGAGGAACGCGACGACAGTGACAAAATGAATTATTTTCTTACAAATAACTGCCGAAAAACGTACAGTTACCAGTTTTGCTTTAAAATCTGGAAAGAAGAAGGACTAGAAGGTCTTTCATGTGAACAACTGCATTTAGTCCAGTAACCAATATTTATTCACTTATTGATTGGAACCGAAATCAAGTACAGAATTTTGTGTATATGTCACTCCAGACAAAGCGCTTAAAACTTTCTCCTGTAAAACTAGCCCAAAACAAGATACTTGATTCTGGCATTGAACCCACGGTATAGCAACTAAGTCAGATCTTGGTATTATAAGATACCCAAGACTTGCTAGATGTCTTGATAAAAAACTATGTATAATAACCATTAAAATGATGATGAAAAAAGGCATACATTTTAAAACTCTACTAAAGCTGAGTTGAGTGGACAACAATAAAACAATGTGAAGTCAAGAGACCAACAATTCAGTAAATATTTTCGTGTATTTCACACATCATCAGACCAATATGAAACATATAAAGAACGCAGATAGTCAGTTATATGAATACAATGAGAGAAAAAATATGACATAAGTCTACAATCAAGAATTTACCGTGGTCAGCAGTAGCGAAGAACAACTAGATCTTGAATGTCAGCGTCCTGCTCCGGCTCTCATTCTTGGTGTTAATCTCTAGCTTAAGATCTTTTATCCAGAGTGCGTCCAGCGTGAGAAGATAAGCTTCCGCTCTGGGTCAGGAATGTCAAACTTAAAGTCGCCTCAGGACCATAGGGGTCGATTTGTATTGTCATGAAAGCCGCAGAAGTTACATACGTTAAATAAGAATTGTTGCGATTTATTTTCAATTTAGAAACACACTGACAAATTCAAGTAATAATGTACATGTACATTGTAGTTCAACATGTACATTGTAGTTCAACAAAAGAATACAACGAGAGTTTCGACAATCTTTATCTATTTCAATGCAATAACTAAAAATGCATGATACATAAATCATCGAACGATATTGATAGGTTTTTTTTCGATGGAGAGCACGTGCAATGTCCTCAATACACTTCTTCCTGTATTAAATAATGAGGGGGTATTTTCTTGCAGTTTTTTCTAGTGTTACTGTTTCACCTTTCTTGAGGTATTTGTTGCTCTAGTATGTTGTTAAAAATGTCCTTTATAATTGGCTCATAGAAACTAGGCGGATTTTGGTTCCTTTCAAGAACTCGTTTTGCTTTTTCTAAGCTGTCATGGAACAGGTTTCAAGAGCTACAAAACAATGATGAAATGTTTACAATCTTTCTGGAATTCGTAGAGATTATTTGATAGTAAAACACTTTGTTTTGTGAAATATGCATGAAAAAAAAATTTTGTTTCTGACAGGTAAATATTCGGACAAACCATACGTAAAATAATTTTTCACGACTTTACTTCTTGCAACATCGAGTAAAAAATAGTCATGTCGTCAGGTATACAGTAGCTTTTAACTTTTTTAATCTGGGCAATTATTCTATTAAAAACACTCCGCCGGGTGTCAGGAATAATAGTTGTTTTCTTCACTCAGTTGTAACCAAAGAAGATTATGAATTCAGGAGGGGGCAAATAAGAATAATTATTTTCTGTATCTCTTTTATTATCAAGTTAGTCCTCTCTGTGGCGTATCTTGTGAGAACATGAAATAGAAACTTAACTTTGTCTTTTAACCGTGTGAATTTTTTTGCTTAAAATCTATATACCAATTGAAATACAAACACGCTAGCAACACACCCCATATTTTAAATGATATCCTATTTTTAGTCCCAATACCAGCTTTCGCTATTTTTCTCACGGAAATTACAAACAATCTTAAATTATACTGATATATAAAATGTAAATTGTTTCTCAAGCATTAACAACAAAATTTAGGGTAAATGACGGCTGAATCTTTTTCTGGATTGCAAAGGGACAAATCTTAACTGGAACATAAAATGAAAGATTCAAATTGTAACTAATCCACTGGTAGCATTTATCTTGTAGACATATTTAGTTATTCTTTGCCCAACACTATTTCAGAGTAATTTTTTTAGACTGGCACATCGCCAAGAGGTAACTGAAAGGAATCTCAATGTATTTATCAAAGAATAAAAAGAAGCATGTCCTTTTAAAATAAATTGCCATCACAGTCTTCTTTCAAAAAGCGACACTTCAAAAACGAACTTTTGAACAATGTATTGCCATCTATAATCGCAAAATAGTAGGAAGTAGTCAGGAAGCGTGGGTAACATATCCATGTCTTGACACGGATCTTTGAAGGATACTATAACAAAAAATTCGAGTTACTTAACATAATCCGACTACAACAGAACTATCAATTCGACAAACCATATAGCCACATGGTCTCTCCTAGGTCATTATTTTGACATGAATAGCTGCAGTTATCAACATTAAATATTATAACATATCTTGTATGATTAAGAATACAGCTTCCTACCACACCCCGAACTTTCATTCTGAACATTGACTGCTTATATTCAATCAACATTCCAGGAAGAGGCCAAACAGAATACGTAGATTTCAGTTATTGGAATTAATGAGCATTAAAGGCTTCAATAGCTTCAATTGTAGCAACGGAAAACGTATCTTCTTGAAAGGTTGGCAGTATTTGGACCTCAAAACACATTCGATAACTTTTCAAGCCTAAGCTGTTTGTTAGTCTAATAGTCTCAATACTCCTCAATGCCTCAGAATCATGGGGTATAACTAAAAATATGAAGGACAGACTAAATACTATTGTCAAACNTGAACATTGACTGCTTATATTCAATAAACATTCCAGGAAGAGGCCAAACAGAATACGTAGATTTCAGTTATTGGAATTAATGAGCATTAAAGGCTTCAATAGCTTCAATTGTAGCAACGGAAAACGTATCTTCTTGAAAGGTTGGCAGTATTTGGACCTCAAAACACATTCGATAACTTTTCAAGCCTAAGCTGTTTGTTAGTCTAATAGTCTCAATACTCCTCAATGCCTCAGAATCATGGGGTATAACTAAAAATATGAAGGACAGACTAAATACTATTGTCAAACCCATTGTGAAAACCACCAAAAGAAAATGATTAAAATAGTAACACCCTAGTGTTAGTTTCATCAGTAAGAATACCTACGCTAACACAGCATTCAAATGACAGTCATGACACCACACCGCTAGATGAAAAGAGGACAGGACTAGATTTAGGAGCTTTATCGTGTCATGAGTCTCGCGCTTCTTTTAAGCTACGTTTTGAGAGATACCTATCCTATCATCAGGAATGACCATGGTACAAGTCTCTCTCAAAAAGTAGGTCCGAAAGAGCTTAAGACTCATCCCATAGTACGAATCTTATATCTATGGCTTCCACTGAGTTCATAAAGTCAAGAATTTTCAAGGGTAAGGCTGGTCCTTTTGGTGGCCGTCTTTCTTTAATTGCTCCTTACAACAGACGAAACAGAAAAGAAAAATAATGGTGAAGTACACCAAATACGTGGAAAACATCACAACCAAGAACGTTGAGGTCGTAGTTCTAAGAGTTGATGAAATGGTTTGGCACTCTTGATAAGATTTGAGGCACAACAAAAAGTCTCTCGACTAAGTAAGTATGTATGTATGTACATATTTTCAAGCAGTTGCATTTAGTGGTAGATTGACAAAAAGGCCAGGCAAGCTGAATGAAAGCACAAGAATTGTAGCCACAAGAGTAACAACTGAAAATGGCAACATTATTTTAATTCCTACAAGTTGTCTCACAAGAAGTGAGGGAAGGTACATTTTCTAAGCGTCTGATTTTGTATGACAGTAGTACCTGAACTACATCACTCCTCCCTCCTGGCCTGATAACAATATATAGAAGGATATCTTGACACTTAATGCAACGTTGTAATGTAACGTTGGCTTGTATTACGCCAACCTTTGACGTAAGGATATGCTGAATCCTGGCTCTGAGAAGTATACCGTCCGTGTAATGACCAGTTTGAGATTTTAATTTTTCTTGCAGGAGCTGTAAATAGCTCGTCTGCTTGTTTCGTTAGAGAGCCAGGATGGTGTACAGTAGAAAATTGTAATCAACAAGTTTGCCAGTATGCCAATGTCCTTTCAAGTTGCTTAACCTTTCTTAACCATTTCAAAGCCTTATGGTTTGTAAATACAATCACTTTAACAGCATAAACTTTGGGGTAAAAATATTGCAAGGCCCACACGACGAATCACTCTTTTTCAGTAGCTGCTTAATTCTTCTCGGCAGTGGAAAATGCTTTTGATACAAACGACAGTACCTTTTATTCTTCGATGTCGGATACCCAGGCTAAACCTGCATTAGCGCCTAAATCACTTGCATCAGTATACAGAATAAATTCACTGTCCCAAGCAGAAAAGGATAAAACATGACTCGACGTTAGTTCTTCTTTAAGGTCATTAAACGCTTTCTAGCAATACATTCTCCAACTAAACTCCAAGTTCTGCTAGGTTAGTTAATTTAACGGCGCGATTATTTCAGTAAACCAAGCAGCAAATATTCGATGATATGAAGCCGAGCTCAAAATACTGCGGAATGTTGTCAAACCATTGGGTCTCAAAAAACGCTCAATGGCATCAAGTTACTTAGGGTTAGGGGAAAACACGAATCCAAGGAATTGCAAAATGACACGTGGTCCGCTGTAGACGTAAAACGGCACGCTTTATAGTTTTACAACGTTTGGTAAAATTCCTATCAATTATCAGGACATCATTCAAATAGACCAACCATTTATTTGGTATTATACGAGCCTTCGGTACTATTAACCATAAGTCTCTGAACTGTAGGCACTGTGTTATAGAGACCAAATACCTTACAATTAAACTCTAACAAATTACCCTCAAGAAGAACAAAAGCTGATTTTTCCTTGCTAGCTTCGTCAAGCTCAACTTCCCAGTAGTCCGAAGCCAGATCTAAAGTAGTAAAGTAATTGTGACCTGCTATTGATTCAAATATTAATGACGCCTACCTTTCGCCAAAGATAAATGATTTAATTGACTCATTCACTTTCCAAAATTCAACATCTTCAAGTTCCATCTTTCTTCCTAACTAAAACAATAAGACTTGCCCACGGGTATTTATTTGGACAGGCGATGCCATGTGTAAGCATTTCAGTTACTTGCGCCCGGACTCAAGGTTTTAAAACATTCAGGAGTCCACGAAGTAACTGTTTGATAGAAGAAACTTTTCATATATCTGTGTTATATTTTACTACTGATGTCACACGTAGTTCTCTCAAACCCCTTGGAAAAGCTAACTGACAATTTTCCAAAATCTGTTGTAATATTTGTTCTTTTCGACGTCTTTCAGGTTATTTTAATTAAACTAAACAGGAAGGGGCATGATTAGAAATAACATGGGGAGTGGAACTGTCAGTGAAATAGGAGGGAAATTGAGGGAGTCTCTGCTGAGATGGTAAGGCTATGTACCGACGCGAGATTTTGGTGTATCGAAAGCAGTGTTGGGGGTGGAAGTACCAGGAACAAGAAAGAGTGGAAGACCAGAGAAGAGATGGGTAGACAATGTGAAGGAGGACATGGGTGCGGTAGGAGTAAAACCAGAAGATCGAATACTGTGGAGATGAAACATTCACTGTAACAACCCATAAACAAGAAAGCAGCCGAAAGGAACATAACAGATCAAAGGAACTATTTTCTTAATGTACGCTATTATTTTCCTTTAAAACAGGTGTCATGATACCGCTGTTTTTCATTCATTCTGATATATTTTTCTTTCTATCGTCATTAGCACATCTTTCTTCTTTTTTGTCACCGCTCAAGCTTATATCATGTTGGTCACTTTCCTGTTATTCTTAATTTTCATTGGTTAATTTCTCACGTAATTCCGTATTGCCTTTTATTTAAACAGCACACTTGTAGTTAGATTTTTAACTTTAGTTCCATGTCTCAATGGAGTCATGTTCGTGATTAAAAAAACACTTAGAAAATGAATCTTTGTCGTTTTTTATACTGTTTGACTGCTCGAGCTTTACTGTCTTCACACAGGTCATCGAAGTAAATATTTTCTAAACATTCGATGTTTGTTTCACGTTAATACTTAACAGCTTTTTGGGGGAATTATGTGGATAACCACTGACAGTTGGTCTCGACTGTTGATCACTCTTTTTACAAGTAAACCTTGAAAAACGAGCTTAAAATTTAGTTAAAGCGTAGTTTCATTAAGTGTAGGGTGTATGATAGCAGGCTTCGCACTACTTTATGCTTTCCAGTGACTAAAATATCTTCATTTAAATTACCAGCAACAGGGATTGCTATGAATGAATTATATTTTTAAAGCGCCTACTTCTCCTCGGGAAATTTGATTTGTGTTAATTTAATAACAACAGCCTGATTGTTTGACCAACAGTCGTGCCCAAAAACAATTAATAATTTATTATTTAATAACACTGGTCAACAAAAAAATATTCTGTAATCCGTTTTTCTCTATCACCTCCGATTTTTTTTCTATGGGACACCACCGATTTGATGAAAACAACCTTTTCGGCAAACTTTCCCAAAAATTGAATAATANGGCTTCGCACTACTTTATGCTTTCCAGTGACTAAAATATCTTCATTTAAATTACCAGCAACAGGGATTGCTATGAATGAATTATATTTTTAAAGCGCCTACTTCTCCTCGGGAAATTTGATTTGTGTTAATTTAATAACAACAGCCTGATTGTTTGACCAACAGTCGTGCCCAAAAACAATTAATAATTTATTATTTAATAACACTGGTCAACAAAAAAATATTCTGTAATCCGTTTTTCTCTATCACCTCCGATTTTTTTTCTATGGGACACCACCGATTTGATGAAAACAACCTTTTCGGCAAAATTTCCCAAAAATTGAATAATAACAAAATTTCCCAAAAAGTAGATAAATGCTGTGGGAACCTTGTACACAATTTGACCAGTCCCATTAGAAAGCAGAGCAAATTAAATAATATATCAATGTACTGTCGTTTCGACTCAAATGAGAGTGTCAAATACAGAAATTCCATGCTATCATGAATAGAATAGTGAGTCGCCTTTGCATGTATGACATACGAGACATTATGAAAGTACTGTCTATAGCAGAACAAGTACTGCTTTAAGCCTATTAAAGTACTCAAGTAAAAACAGGCAGACAATATTCTGAATGCAAATAATATAATTAAGCAAACACTACAAAGTACTGCTAATTTAACGTGTACATGAACACTCCATGTACTAATGCAATACGAAGTACATCACAAGTGTACATGTGTAACAAATGAAAGCGTGTTTTAGGTATTTACAAGTGCGATGTAGGTCAGTGAATAAATACATTCCGAAGAATTCAGCCACCGCATAAGACCAAGTTCCCTCGGGTTCACAACTCAAAAAGCCTTCTTGCTGCTCTGTTATGGACGGTAGTAGTGTCTCGCTTCAGGAACCAACAATAGTCTCCAAGCATAGCTGCATTCCAGCGCCCTTGATAGCGATGTTCCAGCGTTGCGATGTCTGGTGGGAGTGCTTTTTGTTTTCATCGCTGACAGCCCCGAGGGTATTCGGGAAGAAGTATAGATGGGAGTCAATATAATGCAGCTTGATTGACATTCTGCATCCCCTTTGGCGGTAGTGGCGCAGGAGGTCAGCAATCAGCTTCTTGTAGTTAGTGGCTCGCTTGTGCCGAGGTAGTTTTCGACTACAGCCTTGAAAGCGTTCCATACCTGAAGCTCCACCCTACTCATCATGCACGCAAAAATGCCTTGAAAGCTTTTTATGCCTGTAGATCCACCCTACTCATCATGCATGTAAAATAAGAATCGCTTAGAAGCTCTCGGATTCGAGGACCAACAAAAATGCCTGCCTTTAGCTTAGCTTCACTGATGCGAGGAAACTTCTGCTGCAGGAAGCAGGAAGCTGCTCGATCCTTGTCCTGCGCCCTTACAAACTGCTTCAGTAGTCCAAGTTTGATCTGCAGAGGAGGAAGTAGGACATCTCCTTGTTCAACGAGAGGAGCGTGTTGCACGTTGTGCTTCCCTGGTACGAGACTGGTGCTCTTGGGCCACTGCTTCTGTTTGTAGTGTTTTTCATCCGCTCTGCTGTTCCACAAGCAGAGGAAACAGGAGTGCTTGGTGTATACACTTTGGAGGCCCAACACCAGACCTACAACCTTGAGTTCACCACAGATCTTCCACTTATGTTCCGAGTAGTTGATGGCAGCTCCTTCATCGTTTTGGATATTTCTTTCATTCCAACGGCATGAGCGACTGGTATCGGTGGGTATAAGTTGCAATTGTGTAACAGTACAGCTTTTAGGCTCACCACAGATGAGTCTATGAACAACCTCTATTCTGTCGAGTTATGCCCAAGTCCATGAGCATACAGCAACCCTTGTATATTTGTGCAATGGCATAGTAGACCGGTCTTTGTGAAAAACTGGGAAAATTCACGATCACGATAACGAAATGCGGAAACCTTAGCATTCAGATCCAGAAGGTTCCACTCTCGCAGTCGGGAAGCAAGCATTTAAGCACGTTGTTTCGACAGAGCTAAAGCCCTTCTAAGTCATTCAGCTCGGGCTGTGTGACAAGATGAGGCTCAGATGCTTGTATTCCTGATGCAATGGATGCATCGCTGCTGGCACTGATAGCAGTGTCGCTACTTTCAGATGAGCTGACCCTCTTCTGGGCTGAGGATGGAACCGGCAGGTCAATGTTGTGAAGCTCTGGACGTTGAACGGAACACATCTCGGGATACTGGACGGTCAGCTTTGACCTCCTTGAAAAGCCCAATATCTTCGTGAGACAGAAGTAGCAGTCTGTCACATGATCCCTTGGCTCTCGCCAGATTGCAGGCACTGCGAATGACATTCGCTTATATTGACCACTATCCCAGCTTATCAATGTCGAATAGCAAGAAATACAACAGCTGTGAGGAGCCCAAGGTTTGTCTTGATCGCCTACAACACAATCAAAATAGTTCTTGTACGCATTGCAGAGAGCTGTAGTAAGTGACCTTCGCTGCAATTAAGAAGTATATTTTCCACAAACATAACAAAAGTTATCAGGGTTGTTTTTGTATCCTCGCCGAGGGGGCATCCTGGTAAAGTATGAAGCTGATACTACTTACAAGGTGCTCAAAATACTATAACGTTAATCATAAGTGTATGCACCCAAGTAGAAGCTAGTGGAGGCCTTCCATCTAACATAATCTACCATTAGGTACGTACCTTGGTGTTATCTCACAGGAAATATGTTTACGTGAATTCATGGATGCATTGTCTTTGTGTCCTAACTGATTGTTACATAATATTTAAATAATTAATCTTTGCCAGTGCCGAAAGCATAAGCAACTGTTCCCTTGTTCTGTGTTGTCAAAACTAAGCTTTGTGCTGCTTTGACGTCTGTGTGTGTCGCAGCTCCCCACCTCGTTGGAACATGAACAGCGTGCTTACATGTTAGGAGTTTATTGTTCAAGCCGTCGCATTGCGTAATAATGGCATCATGTTGTGAGGGCACAGGGACGTTAAATCGGAATTCAGAATCTCCTGTCACTGACGCAATGCAGATGTCGCTACTCAATTGACATTTTAGCATCTGCGAAACCCTTTTTGAAGCAAATGCTTTTGTTAGTCCAAAGGCTGAAAATTAGTTAAATGTTTTTAAAAATTAAATAAAATTCAATTTTAATAAGAATTCTGACCTGATGGAAAAAATTGAAATGCAGATTCGTGCTCAGTACCCCAGAATTGACCAGAAAATGTACAAGAAGCTCATGTTACAAAAATGCTGATGACCAGTGTAATTAAATAATTACATCCCTCATATTCTTTGTCCAATAAGAGTCTCGCTCACTAACAAGATAATTGGATAACTCAACAGGTATTGCAACTTAACATAAAATTGCAGTTGGAGAACTGTTTGCTGTTTCCGCAACAATACAAAAAGCAACTACGGTCTATTTATATGAGTTCCCACTGGCTGTGGCCTAACAAAAGACTGATGAATCAGTATGCATTACACAAAGCGGTTGCAAATAATTTACTTTTGTTTCCAAAATAAGAACTTTCGTATCAGTTAGAGCAGTTACTGTCAGTCTTCCCTCATTTCACTATATTACTTTTTTTTCGTAAGTAATCTTTCTAAAACTGTTAAAAGTGACATTGCCTATCACTTTTTAATGATCTGTTAAGAGTTAACTGCCTTGTTTAAATCATTTTAGATTTGCTGGCTTCTTTCAGTATGATGTCAAATCTATTGTTGATTGAGGCTTTTATCGGCTTGTGACATACATTGCTACACAGAATACGCATTTTACTACCAATACATACAACCCGTTACCTGTTCCCATGACTGGGGTCCTCTACCTGAAATTCAAATCCCTGAAAGTTCTGAGATTTATCTTTTCTAATAGTATAAGTTGCATTAAAGTAATTGTCGAGTCTGCAGCAATGAAAGTGTTTTCCGCTCCATCATGAGTGCATTTATCTTTCTATTGAAGCCAGTTCCCATGTCCACGAGGCATTAGTCAGGTCTTGGGTGTAGAAATGTTGTCACCCATCAACTTCAAATCTTGGTGTTCTCTTAGCCTCCTTATTCGTATTCAACATCGTATGAAAAACATCGCATGTGACACTTGTGCTGTCTTTACTGTTGTATCTTTTTCTTTTTTCCGAAGGGTACTTCTATGAAAATTGTTCCCAAAAGCTTACTTCTGTTTTTTCTTCTTTGAAATGTTTCAAGCAGTCCAACACGTCTTGCTACAACTGTAAGTCAAGATTGTGAACCGGTGGGCTAAAAATTTGCTTTCTATTATCTCTGCCCAACGTACATCGAAGCTTTAAAAATCTCTTTTGTCTTGTTCTCCGGATACGTTTACTCTTCCTTTTTCATTTCTGTATTTATTGTCATCTTTTAGTTCTTATTTTACCCCTCTCTTTCTCTCTTTTAACTTCTGTCGAAGATAAGTTGTTGCATGCGGCTTTACCAAGAGTAAATGTAGAATGGAAAATAAGGCATCATTTCCATGGATGGTGAGTAACTTGCCTAGATGGGATGCTCCCATATATGAATTTCTGTGAGTTATTCTTTCTAACTTGCAGTACCACACAATTGTTCACACAATTAATGGCCCTAGAATCATCGACAATTTTTGCAATGTAATTTTCATTTGAAACGACACGAGATGATAACTTATTGTCAATCACCTTACAAAATTATCTTAGTTTCAGGCATGTGCTCCTTTACGATACAATACGTGTCACAAAAGTAATTAGTTTTACTAATATTTATACCAATACTCTTATAAATACCAGGTTCAGTTATTGAATTCCAATTGGGTTGCTTCAATCCTTTCCACAGCTGAAAGGGTAACATTTGCAATTGGAGACGATGAATTCAGGGAATGCTTTCCAAAAATTTCATTTCTTCATTCTGATGTTCTTGTTTTTCTTTTTTATATACCGATGTAATTTTAGAATCAGAAAAACGTCTCCAAAACAGGGTTAAAAGTGGTTAGTAGTAGAAACAGAGGAGTTGTTTTGTACTGAAAGGTAAGCGAATATATATTTTGTTCGAATCACTTGTTTTTTAAATGGACTTGGTTTGCTGAAGCAAATAGATGGATTTTTCTTGATTTGTGATACTTAATTTGTGTTTTTTTTCTTCATTTTCGTTGCCCTCTATTACGTCTTTACGTAGCTGCTTTAATGATGACGCCATTTTGAATATTTGCGAATGATGAAGAGGCTGTTTCCTCCAAAGACTTCATTATATACCACAACAATAATCAAGACAATCAGAATAATATTGATGTATGTTAAAATGACTTACACAAGCCAAAGTAAAACATTGCTTCAATAGATCTTGAAAACAAAACAATATGTTCACAATGTCTATATCAAAATATTTTTTCCCGAGAGATCCCGATGTATAGGTATTTGGGGCTCTTTTGAGGTAACTCGCTATCCTGTGGTGGATTGTGCAAGACTGTGCCACAAACTGTTTCATGGCTGCTAGACTTTGCCACGAAGACTTAACAGGACCTTATTTATATGTATATCTGTTCTTTTTACCTGCTTTAGTAATACATACAACTGCAGGTTGAACACGACCGAAAAACTATCTTTCTTTAATAAACACTCAGTATGCTTACTCGAATAAATTCGTTACTTGCGTAACATGCGTAATGATATAAATTTTATGACCATCCAGGAAGTGGGGAATTTCATTCTAGCGCCTAATCCACTACCTCACAGGCATATTTGGACTAAGGACATAACTTTTATTACTCACCTGTGTTTGACCTGTTTACTTGACGTAAAATATAGCTGTAATGAGGAGTGTGATCAGCGACCTGTGCATATTCAGCAATGCTTTATAATGACTTCGAACTTGAGAAATAACGACGGATTTGAAATAGTGTTCAAAGAAGAAAGAAAAGGTCATAAGAAGCTCACGCATATTCATCTACCAAAAAGATGTAAAAACTTCTTTCACAATTTAGTGTTTCAACCTTACTTTCTAAAGGTCAGCATCAAAATGTACTCTGATTATGACAACATTTGGAAAGTTAGGTCAAAATATATTCTTAAATAAATCAGTGCCTCCCGTGAAGAAAAGAAGAAAAAGAAGAAAAAGGAAAAGAATTCAGCGTTTGATATCCATCTTTAGCGACCAATATCGAAACTGAGCCAGGCGAATATTATGAAATATAATATGATTAACATGCTATTTCTTGTATTGACTTTTGTTTTGAAATAATGTTCCCGGAAGAAGTATTAATGCATTGGTTCAAGAACCGACTGGACAGAGCATCAGTTTTTGTTTGTAAGTTAGAGAAAGAATATCAAACTGGCAGAAATAAACTGGGATCTTGACTTTTGGGGTGTAATTATGTCAAAATTTGCATCGAATGGGTGGAGATTTCAGTATATGTTTTTGGGGGTTTGGGGGGTTTCTCTTCCAAGTCAGATAAAAATATTGTGTGCACGTCATTCCATAATATATGAAATATAAAACACATAATTTATTTCCTGCGTAAAAGTAGTATGCTAGTCACTAAAGAAAACTATTGACGGCTGAAAAGTACAACAAAAAACCCCCTTGATAACGCAACCAAACGTATTTTGCGTTTTGTAGTTGTGTAGGAGAAAACATTTTTGTCGATGTTGATTTCAGATTAATGAATGGGCATTTAGTGGTTTGCTGTTGTACACACAATGCCCCGATTCACTGAACACAAGACTTTGGTCGAGTCTGTTGGTATCAAACAATGCAATATAGTGTATGAGCAAAACGATATAAGTGCGTGAAAAAGCTTGTTAAGAAATACGGTTGCGAAAGTAGCAACGTAAGGTCCCCAAAAGGAAAAGCATATGATAAAATACTTTTAAATCTATGTCCAAAGAGAGATATTTTGTCCATTTGGTTACTCTACAAGGATAGGAATAGATAATCTATTTTCATAGAAAGTAGCATAATTTTAATCTAATTTTAGCTTGACTGCGACCGTCTTTACAATATACAATATTTAATACACGTGAGTAGCCTATAATATTCTTGCTGTCTGGAAGGTGTGGTCACAAATACTTTCTAGTAGCCTATCACTTTTTAAACCCTGTGTGGCAACAGTTGGTGCTTGAAAAAATTTCCAACTTGCCTTTAAGAAAATAGTACATCAAATTGATTTAGGAAAAATAAATACAAAAAGTGAATAAGGTGCTCTCACAAAAATAATGTACTTGTGGAAATGAAAGTCTGTCAACAAATAGGACACATGTATACGAGCAATGGACAACAGGGAACACTTCGTGCTTCATTATCAAAGAGAAAATGTTTAAGGAGCTGTATATTGAACGAGCTCATTAAAAATAATTCCACCCTAATCAAATTTGGACGTTTAAGGCGCTTGAACTAGGTTTTTCTACTTTAGTTAGTATTAATAGAAGTAGTAGTGGTAGTAGTGGTAGTAGCAGTATTAAACAGTAGTAGTAGTAGCAGTAGAAGTAATGATAGTAATAGGTGTAGTAGTAATAGTAGTAGTATCAGCAATAGTGTAAGTAGTAGTAGAAGAAGTAGTAGAAGTAGTAGCAGTTGTAGTAGTAGTAGTAGTAGTAGTAGTAGTAGTAGTAATAGTAGTAGTAATAGTAGTATCAGCAGTAGTATCAGTAGTAGTAGTAGTAGTAGTGGTGGTAAGAGTAGCAGTAGAAGCAGTAGTAAAAGTAGTAGTAGAAGTAGTAGTAGTAGTAATAGTAGTAGTATCAGTAGTAGTAGTAGTGGTGGTGGTGGTGGTGGTAAGAGTAGCAGTAGAAGCAGTAGTAAAAGTAGTAGTAGAAGTAGTAGTAAAAGTAGTAGGGGATTTAAGACTACATGACTGCTGTAAAAAATGACAGTTGAATTTGTCTCCGTAATTTTGATTACCATACGTTTTTCATTTTATTTATTGCTTCCAGTTTTAATAATTGAGCGTGCTTTCAATGCAAAATTATTATTACCACCGGTCGAATCGATTTTAACGCAATCATTAACAAAAAGACTGAGCTGGAGCAGAAGTAACGTCACCTCCTTGTTTGCCAAATTTCAACACACCCCATGCAGACATAAGACACTCAATAAATCCTTCACCATTACGTACTTGTAGAAATTTGTTCTCCAAAGTGACAATATGTCCATAACAGTCAAGATATGTGTGTCACGTGTTCGCGCATTTCTCCCTACGAAAGCGAATATGCCAAAACATTGCTTCTAAAAACAAATTTTTCTTCTTCGCTCTTGCCAAAACAACAAACTCGGTATGCAATACAACATAAAAAATGAAAAATGTTACCTACTTTATCCAAACATTCTTATACAAAAAAAAGATACAAAATTCAAACTCAAAGAAGCTACTTTCAATTTCAATATCCTAAAATTCAGTTCCCTTTTGCGTGTTTCTTTTGGAAAGCACAATCTGCTTAACGATGTATAATCTGTTTTGCGCTACAATATCTAATATTCAAGAAGTCGAGGAGCCGTGGCTTAATGGTTAGTGCAACTGGACGACACAAGGGTAAAAATGAACAGATTTGCACATAAGTACATCAGCGTTTTTAAGAAGTAAAATATTTTGGTAACTAATAGTTAAGTAGCCTTTTCTTGGTTACTATAAAATTGCCTTTCTCAAATATACTGAATTCCTGGCAGGTTGAGTATTAATAAAAACACCATTCAATGCTACCCATGAGTTTACTGACAAAGGGTAAATTAGAAGCTAAATTCTGAAATCTAGAATTTCACAACAACGGGGTATTTTTCCAAAAAATTCTCTTAGATTCTTGAAAACGGCTACACTTTATAACCTTTACTATATTGTAAGATATTCTAAAACATTGAAATCTTACTTGATAAAAAAATGCTTGCTTACAGCAAAACAGCTTAGACAAATTTCAGTAATTCCTTAATATCAAGATCATATTCCGAAAAGAATTTATCAGCATTTGAAAAAATCAAACTGTGTTCTCAAATTTAGGGGATTTTCGAACATATTTGTAGATTTGGGTATTTTTGCCAACTAGAAAGTCAGAGAAATGAATACTCTGTGAAATGGTGCGGCTGAGTGTGGTGTACATTTTATTATTGAATTGCGCCCAGCCAGCATTGAGCCTTGTTAGAATTTAGAAGGCCTTCTCAGAACAAAGTCCATTGCATGTCATTTCCGACTCCTTTTCAAACATTTTTTACTTTCACCGACTGGTTTATGCGAGGGTGTGTCCATGCCTACAAGTTTCACATGTGATATAAATCGAAAGCTATTTTCATTTTTCACTGGCAAGATATCTGTGCAGTAATCTTTAACGTCCACATGGGTTGCGTGAGGGAGTTGTGAATCGATACTCTCATCAGGGTGTTGAGAAATTGATATTCCAGTACCATGAGAATACTTTTCAGGAGTGTTACATGTGGAGTTGGGATTTATGTTGTCTATTGTCGCACTGGTGAAAACCCCTTCACACAAGTTAGCTTCATCGTGTATCCTGCAGAAAGGTCCCTTATTATTCAGGCTTTGATACAGTCAACTCTGTCAGACGTAATGCTGAGATCCATCTTGGCAAGTCTGTCGATTACTCCAGCCTTTCCTGATCTTTTNAGTAATCTTTAACGTCCACATGGGTTGCGTGAGGGAGTTGTGAATCGATACTCTCATCAGGGTGTTGAGAAATTGATATTCCAGTACCATGAGAATACTTTTCAGGAGTGTTACATGTGGAGTTGGGATTTATGTTGTCTATTGTCGCACTGGTGAAAACCCCTTCACACAAGTTAGCTTCATCGTGTATCCTGCAGAAAGGTCCCTTATTATTCAGGCTTTGATACAGTCAACTCTGTCAGACGTAATGCTGAGATCCATCTTGGCAAGTCTGTCGATTACTCCAGCCTTTCCTGATCTTTTTTTTCACGTGCCATTCGTCCTTGGCAAATAGGCAACTGAGTTTTACACTCAAATTTATGTCTCCTGGACATTCCAATCCAGTTTATTTGCATTACCTATATCTAATAAGCTGCCCAGTTGTCAATGATGTGTCATTTATGGATTAGTGTTTGCATGCCAGCAGCATCTGAATCAGCATGGAATGGTTTGCCAGGTTGGATGGACGTTTTTAGGCACTGTTGCGTGAAATTGCTTTAGAAGATGAGAAACTGCGAAGATAAATAAATCTTAACCTCGAATAATAGGTTAATTGGTAGCCTGGTGTAGATGTAATCCAATGAATTTGACTTCTGGAACATGCTATTCATAACTTTTATATCAATCGCCGTACCGTTGGTATATTTTTACATATTATTCATCTAATGAGGAGAGATTAGGAAAGTATTGTGAAGCAAGTGTACCATCAGCAGGTGGTTGGAAAAAGAAGAAGAGAGCGCCACAAGTTGAGATGGAGAGACAGAGTGCAGATTGATATGAAAACAGTTGGCGCTGAGGAGGATAGTGCAAGCAATAGGATCGTGTGGAAGAAGAAATGCCGAGCGGCCGACCCAACTTGACGTTGAAAGAAGACCAAAAGAAAAGAAGAAGATTGAAGGACTGGATTCTAGTACTACAGTCTAAAAGTAGCTTGTCGGCCGAAATTTTGGTTTCTCTGCCTTCTTTTTTTTAAATAAAGGAAATTTTCATACTTTCTTTCAAAAATGCAGAATTGGAGTAATTTTTCAACATTTTTCACCAATACAGATTGTTCTTTTTTTTAATGCATTAATTTTGTTTAAATAAAGCTGGGGCTTTCAGACATCGCAGAAAAATGAAGGCTGATCGTCACCACACTGTACCAAGGCGGAGATTGTGGGTTTTTTGTGAACTGAAACAAGTTGCAAATGATGGCCAAAATTATGCTTGTAAGGAAAATGCGGACCAATATTTTTCTGCGCTTCAACTTTGTAAATCCGAATTATGTCCTTTCGTTACACTGTTAAGAACATTGAACTTGCGATTTAGAAATATCAAGGTCAGAGTGAAATAAACCCTGAACAGTTTAACAGCCAACGAGGTTGCACCCAATTTATTCCGCATTATGCAAGATATATGTTAGAAACACTAAATTATTTGTTAATAAACTTAACAAATAAAACAAATGTACTTTTTTTATTTCCTTGACCCCTAAACTCCGAAGATAAAAGGGGCTGGAGGAGTACTTCCACTTCTTTGTTTGACAATTTTTAAAAATAGTTGTCAGATGTTAACATGGAATATACATGTGTAGCTTCTGTTATCGCGGTAAATTCTTTCTCTAAAAATGTCACTTACATTTCGTAAGGAACTCTTGGTGCTTCTTTGGGTACTTGTTTGTTACCCCCCCCCCCCCTAGATCAAAAGTGTCACACTGAAACAATACTCAATTACACACTGAATTACAAAATATGTAACACCAGCGGGACATGTTTGTTTATTTAATTGTGCGAAACATCGTGTTTCCTGATCGCAGAGCAGCAACTTTACTACCGATAATTGAGGCATCGATACGTCCAGGAACTACCGTAACATCAGACCTCTGGAGAGCATATGGTGGCATAGTAGCAATGCAAGGTATGGGTTTCAATCACCTGACGGTGAATCACAGTCTTTTCTTTGTTGATCCTCAAACTGGAGGGCATACACAAAACGTGGAAAGATCTTAGAAATCTGCAAAGGAACGTAATAAACGACATAATGGCACACACCGTCACATGTTGGATTCATATTTGTGCGAATGGATGTGGAGACAAAGACAACGGAATGCGGACATGTTTGAAGTTATATTGGCTAATATTGCAGCATATTGGCCACCCCAGTAAAATATTAATAAATAATAATAATAATGTAAAATATAAAGTAACAACAAAAGTTAAATATTGTTTCAGTGTGACACTTTTGATCTTGGGAGGGGGGAGGGGGAATAACAAACAAGTACCGATGGGTGTTATAAGTAAGGGGTCTGTCTAAAGTGATTTGGTATTTTGGGTTCGGATCTCATAGCAAAACGTCATTGTTGACAGTCACAGTGAGTTTTTTGTTTGCTTGATGGTTGTCTGGGTGAAAGGGTGCTGTTAATGGGGTTTTTTGTTCACCTTCCTCTGAAAAACTCCAAACTGCTAAGAGACTTAAACTACATTTACGTCTCTTGATAGTGTGTTATTTACTTCCTCAAAACTACGTAATTATCAAACAAATGGCCAGTCACCTGAATTTTTTATGTCGCGGTTTCTATGTTGTTTGATGTTTCAAGTTCTTCGTAAGCTTCTGTTGAACATGAAAAAGTCCTTGGTAATCTGGAGCATCCGCTTGAAAATTTCTCTATAGTTTGGGGTGAAAATCTTACCTTTTTAATTACTGTGGTAGCTAAGAAGTGATACAGTGAGTTAGTTTTTAATCTCACGATATCAATATACCTTTTTCATTGTTATTTAACTTTTTGTCCCAGGAAATGTACCGACATATCTAACCTTAAACAAATTACTACTGTTGTACTGTGGATTTAATTTGAGAAAAGTTCACCTTTCCTTGACGCCCTCTTCTTAAACTTCCGAAGTATACTTCATTTAACTCCAGACATACAGAATAGATGACATTTACTTAGAAGTAGTAAGTTATCTGTAACTGAATGTAAGTATCGACCTTACGCTGTATCAAAATATTATTTAAATCTACACAAAAAGTAAAGAAGTTGAATTTTCTCTCGAAAGTTAAACAGCAGTTGCTATTTTCTTCAGGTTGGCTTGACTCAGAAGCTCTTTAGGAAGTGTGTAACGGGAATTTGGATCATTTTCATCCCATCTTCTTCTTTGTATGCCTTTAAATAATACAATACCGTCAAGAAAATAATAGGTACACCATTTTGGTCAGACGCCATCTATTGTAATTAATTAATTAATTTTTTATTTATTTATTTATGAACAACAAATATTTTTAAGGAGGACACAGAATATTAATGTTAGCACCTAAACGTTCCTTTAATATTACACAATCATTTTTTCTGGTCACCTGTCGATTATTTCTGTATTGATAAGGGAAGAAAGTCTTGCCTTAGGTCCCATTCTTCTTCTTCTGTAGTACTTTTACGGCTTTGGATTAAGGTTACATCCATCACCTTGTACGTCAACACATAACGTTTTGGATAATCTTTTCCACATTTCTCTACCTTAAGCCACTTCACGGAGAGTTTCTAGATCTGCTATGTTCTTGAATCCATTAACATTTTCAAGGAGAGATATATTATTCTTGGTTTGTGTGGAGATTTCTTCATCGATTTTTACAGGAAGTGTCATCCTTTTCCTGCCGGAGAACTGCTTCGCAGCATGTGGAATTTCNAGCAAAAACCGTGATGGCATCTGAAGAAAAATTAATTGTAGATGCTTACACCTCTCTTAGGCAAGACCGGAAGAAAGGAAGAGGAGGAGGTGTACTTACAGCTATTAAAAATAAAATGAAAGAAATGACAGTGCAAGCTAAAAAAAACCCAAAAAGACGAAATTGTTTGAGTGGTGATTGGATCCAAAGAGAAAGTTAATGAAGAACTAATGAACGTTTATAAAAAATCATGTACAACGAAAAAAAAACAATACAGTAATAGTATTAGAAGTACAGTTGAAAAGCTAAGAAGAGAAGAAGGAGGAATGAACGAGAATAACTTCTGGGACTTCAAAAAGAGGTACTTTCCCATTTTTCCACCACCAACAATAGATTTTAGAAATATTTCCTTCACCACAGAAGCTTTTAACCCACCACCTTGTTTCATTTTGCTTTTTTGAGAAACCAGGTCGAAATGAGACAAAAGTTAAAAAAATAACTTGCACCTTCCTTTATTCGAATTTCTAGAAAGTATAAATTATTTTCACGCTCTTGTTTTATGAAAACCATATAAATATCGTCGTACAAGTCATAAACTATAATTTAATCAGTTAACGAGTTAGTGCTGTCGTTCAGACATGGCTTTAAATATGTTTCAGCAATCGTACACGGCAAGGCTTCAAGTATACTTTAACCATTGTAACGCACTTCCCATCAACTTGAACACAATAGCTAAAAATCGAGCGTAATCTTGTTTTTCTTTTCCTTGTAATAAAACTTTACGTTATCTCGTGAAAACGAATTTTCTGATGGAAACCAGGTACCGTCTAGACTAAAAAGTGAACTGATGGGGAGAAAATGGAAAAGTACCAAAGAGACTTCAAAGAAGAAAATATGAACACGCCCTTGTCATGAGATATGAAATAGCAGAGGTAACTGAGAGCAACGAGGAAATTTAAAAACATACACAGATATATATTGAATTGACTCAAAGTGAGCTGGGGAAAAAGCTGGAAAGTATTCGTTAACTAGCATGACAAGGCGTTGCCCTGACAAGCGACGATGGTATGCTAGAACGATGGTAATGTGGCAATATGTGAAAATAAATGCCAATCTGGTCAACGAGAATAACTACACAATAATAGACAAAATGAATTGTTGCAGGTTTTAGCTAGGCAGATACTCTTAAAGGAAATTTAATCAGCTTACTCTAGTGATTTTTTTTTCTTTGATGGCAGAAGAGTAAGTAGATAAGGAGCTTTTGCCGATCTGTTTACAATGGGTAAGAGAACATCTGAGTGTTCATGATGATATTTTTGGTTTTTATGAAATCCTTAACGAGTCCAGTTTGAGGGCTATAAAAGTCACAAGTGATAGCGAAGATGAGTTTTCCATCCCACAATCTGAGAGGTCAAGTATACGATAGTATAAAGCAGTATTTCTCCTTCTCACCTTTCTACGTCGTCTTCTGTTCGGGTAGCTGGTGTCTGCCAGTTCTTAACCAAAGCGTACCACTTGCTCCTATCAAATGCATCCTCCTTCGGTTGGCAACACAATTGTAGGTTTCTCCTAATCGTGTCATTTCATCTATGCTTGGGTACCCCACGCTTTCTCCTTCCCATCATCTTGATTTCGTATGATCTTTCCAGATCAGAGTACTCTCCCCTTCTGCTCATCTAAGTATAGGGCTACATCAAGGATCAGCTTTAAGCCCCTTTTATTAATCATCATCATTGATGTTGTGAGAGAAGACGACGATTTGAACGCACTGGGGACAATGCTTTGCTGGAGATCTAGTGTTGAGTAGTTAGAATAGAGAGGATCTGGAGGATGTCGGCCTTAAAGTCAGTAGAGCAGAGACTAAACACCTACCCCAGCCTGGAACGCAAGATTGCATTAGCGAAAAAGATTGCGAAATTAGGATGGTGAGGCACTGTCTAGGTATCAGTCTATAACAAGGTAATAGAAACAAAGAGATCAGGAAAAAGGCAGGAGTGATACAAATCACGAACCTCTTGAGAAGGAAGCAATTAGAATGGTTTGGGCGGGGTGGTGCAGTCCTGGTACATGTCTTTTGTGATATCTTTGTAAGTTTCGGGTACATGTCACTTTCTCAGGCAACATGTAGCGGAGCTTGAAAACTGATTTGTCAGCCGAATCAGACTAGGAGAAATGTGAAATAAACAACAGTGTCATCAGGGCATTGTTCTATGTTTGCTGTTTTTAATGTTGCCACACAGTGTTGAAAGCAATGAAACTCAAATCGTGTCGATTGTGTGGACATCTTGGCGGATGTTGGGCTGGGGTGTGGTTGTGCAGATCACCGGAATTGCACACCAGTAGAAAAGCAGGCAGTTGTCCAAAGGCCAGACAGTTGGCTACAGTAGATTGAGGAGGCACGTTGTTTGATTTTAAGACCTCCAAAGAGCATTAAAATTTACTACCCCCACAAGACCGCAAGAGGTATGTTTTCTGTTTCCGTATGTACTACATGTATTTGTTACCTACTGTGTATTTTGTCACCACATTCACTCTAATTGTGGCTAATGTGATCGTTGCATGCCTGCTTATTTTATGTTATTTATTTCAGTTTTCACGGAATCTTAATAAAGTGTCTGTAAAGACCACGTCTTGTACCTTGTGGAGGATAGTACACAATACCAAATGAGCTCCCTCGCGATGGTGTCATACAACTTTTCCAAGTCTACAACAACCATATGCAGATCTTTCCAAACTCCTTGTACTTTTCTAACATTTTCAGGCAGAACATGGGTTCCGTCGTCGACTTTCTCTTCTGGAAACTATATTGGTTCTCTTGGATTGCCACCAGGTTCTTACCCGGTTCTCTACCGCCCTCTCAAGCAGTGCGAGAGAATGGCAGAGCAACTTTATACCCCTGTAATTTCCACAGCTTAGAGGGTCGCCCTTTTGTTTACACAATATGGTGGTCTTGCTGGTTCTTCACTCAGTAGTTTTCCCACCTCGCATCTGCGTCCCTCCCTCATACATGCTGTCGTCTATGTACCACCAACATGGTTACTCTTTGTTTCAAGTCATCTCCCTCCTCACTTTGAGCTTACACCAGTTGCTGTTTTTAGGTCATTCCCTCTGAATTCGCATTATTTGATTCTGTGATTTCCCCAGGCATACGTTTGTTTGTGGCATGGTTTATTAAAGACCGGGTGCCCTTTCTGACGTCCACCCTCTGTGTTTCTCCGGGCTTGGGACCGGCTGGCGACTCAGCTTGCTAGCTGCACCTACAGGCCACTTTAGGGCAAGCAGTATGTTTGAAATAAAATCTAGCGTTGTTGTTCAATTTGCAGCCAAATTAGAGATATCACTGGTTGCCCATTGTGAAGGAAGTTCCCTAAATCTAGTGATTAAAGCAGACATGAAAACTTGTAAGCTCGTGATAGAGGGCATGCGTACAGTAGTGGAGATCCTATCCATGATAACTGCTTTTATAAAAAAGAGGCATTGCTTGGAGATATAACGGACCTCATCCAAAATAAACTGCAACACAGAGACACCCTAAGAATTGAGTTGCTCTGAGGCCAAAATCTACCGACTGTTGAAATCTATAAGGATATGTGTAGTGATGAAACTGCTTAACAAAAGCAGCACTCGACTGCAGTTTCATAGAAAAGCCAAACCTGCTACGGAAAGTAAGATGGATTTGAAAGTAGTAACATTTCACACAGCACAAACACTTCAGAAGATAATTTGGACAACAATATTTTGAATGTTTTGACCATCTTACATTTTATATCAAAGATCGTTTTAACCAACCCACTTTTGCCATTTTTCTTAAGGTGGAAGAAATATTGTTAAAAATTTTAAGACGAAGTGATTATGTAAGTGAGGTCCAATATGTTGAAAGGATTTATGGGAGAGACGTCGATCTTGTCGCTCTTCAGAAGCCTTTCCCTTTTATACACTGTTTAAATCGGTCTGTGCTAATACTGTTAATGACTAAATCAGTTGCGTTCTATGTCCTCGAAGAGACTTGCACAGATACCAAGCAATTATTGTTAAGCTGATATTTGTAAATCCCTCTAACTGGTGCATGCCCAAAATATCTTTCTCCACAGTCTAAACCATTTAACAGCCTGGTTGTAATAGTAACCAATAAAGATCTGACTGATACGTTAGAGGTCGGTGTGTCAAATCAATTCCCAGATGAGGAGATCCAATGTAAATGTCATTTAGGAAAGTCTATTCTAGCAGATTAAAAATAGATTTTATGACATCCTTTTTAATGAGCGATGACCTAATGGGTGTGTCGAAATTCCCGATTTATAAAAACGTAGTTTTTCACATTAATAGTTATCCCAAAAGATATTTTTAATATGTGACACAGATTATCTTCTGGGTTAAATGAATAAAAACATTTTTTGAAATGTTAATTTGAAAGGCATATGGCACGAATCCTAGTGTCGATTTAAACCTTCATATGATCTGAGAGACTGTTACTCACTTTTGATTTGCCTAAAATACGATAGAAATGAAATTTTGACAACATGTAAAAAAATGTAGAGATAAGTAACATTCCTGTTTTCTTTTTGTTTTATATCGAAAAAATTTGTAAGAAAAACTCTCTATGCTACACCTTAGATCACATTTAAAAAGTGAGATGTATCCAGCCGTGGCAGTATCAGCCATTGAACTTTTCTTCGTTATAAAGATATAGGAAAGACTTTCTACCTAATTTCTGTTTCCCCTTTAGAATTCCGAAGTGTCGGCATTACATTTTATCGCACGTCAACCCAGATATTACGTTTGAGTTAAGCCAAAGGCTCAATAGAAAAGGGGAACTAATGGAGACAAAATACATAATAGAAATTCAATTAAAAGGCGTTTTATCATTGTCATTAGTACCACCATACGAAGAATATCAATTGTGAGATTAACTTTTAACAGAAGGAGCTCAACCTTAGCAAACAAAAAATGTCTTTAAAATTCTTGATTTTGTAAACTCAGTGGAAGCCATTGATGTAGGATATTTATCATGCCGTACGCCTTTTCTGAGCCACGTTTCGAGAGATACCTATCCAATCATCAGGAACTAATTTAGGATAAATCTAAAGAAGATGGCTGATCCAGGTTAAACTCCACATCGGTATTAAGATTTCTGAGGGGATCATCGTCGTCATGCACTGCACATTTTCGTGATTTTTCAATAATGCCAACCTTTCAAAGACAATATGCAACTCTCTGTTCACTGACGTCATGCCAGGACTTCGTAAATATCACCAAAGCTTCTGAAACTAAAATTCGAGACATGCTTTTTCCTTTTGCCATGGTTCTTAGTGTCTTACGAACACCTAAGTACCAATAATTGGCCTTTAATGACCTCAAAAAATAAACAGGAGAGAACTCCAATAATGTCTTTGCACTCCTTATATCTATTTATGACGGAAACAGTTTGTCCTAAATTTAATCTACGGAATAGGAATTTCAGATGACGAGATAACAGCATTAGAACATAGGAATCACAGTGATAAAAAACTGTGGTGATAATATCTGACGGTCACAACATAATTTTGGAAAACTTTTTGAAAAAATTCTGAAAAATCACTTTTCTGATCATTCCCCCTCAAATTTTTATCATATCTCTTGGCATTTTGCCACATCGCTGAAGTCCCTATGTAGAATACGAGAAAAACAAATAAAATGGTGCTGAACACAATTCATGATTTCAATGTACAATAAGGACGACAGTTTATAAAACACTGTCTGTCACTGCCACTGTCAAATGCACTCTCATATAAAATTTTAAGGATAGAGGTGTTATTATTGTTTTATAATCTCAGTATGTCTTACTTCTCCTTTTATTCTCTCATCTTCTCATTCAACTCATCTTCATCGTCTTGCTATCTATGCTTGACAGGATCTTCCAGCTATCAGAGTAAAAGTACTTTAATGTAAAGATAAGCCTTTCATGTGCTTTAAATTGTCTGTTCTACGGCCACTTGTTACTTATTTTGTCTTGTATCGATCTCGCTCTTCTGATTCTTGCTCAGCTATTAAAACAGTATCAGATTCCGTTGATAAGGCCTTGAACAAGTATCATACTGCTAACATTTTTGTCTTTGGTTACTTCAATACTCATCACATGTCCTGGTTAAGTCATTCTAACAGGAGTGACAAACTTGGAAAATTTACCTCCAGCTTTGCTCTTCTTCATGGCTTTGTACAGCTTGTGAATTTTCCAAAAAGACTTACTGATTCAAACTCAGAGAAAACTTTTCTTAAAGATCCTTTTTTGACTTCTCTTCCAGAGCATTGTACAGTTTCATCTTTACCTTCCTTTGGATCTCCTAATCATGTTGTTGTCAATGCCGAGGTTAAGGTAACTGTTTCAAATCTTGTTTGACAAGTCATATCATCGTAAGACTTTTAAATCCGGCAAGGAGGACTAGGGTGGATTTCGTTAGTTTCTTTGTAATATTCCATGGTATTCAGTCTTCAACAAACCATCTTCTAATTCTGCAGCTGAATTTATAGAATGGGTTCAATCAAGTTGGAATTGAAAAATTTGTGCCTAATCGTAGTTAGGAAGTAAAACCCCATTATTCTCCATGGTGCAATGCTTATTGTTCCTCTGCCATTGCTCATCACAATAACTTCTCTGTTCAGTTTCAACGTAATGGAGGTGGTGAATCTTGAATTTTTTTCAGACGTGTTGCCAGCAACCTTTGTAAAAGGGTGATTAATGATGCTTAATCTTGCTTCACTGAGTGATTTCGAGAATCTTCTTCTACTCAAAGACGTGGAAGACGAAATCTCTAGGAGATTAACAATAGTATTTAGATTCTTTTTGCTAGATTGTTTTCCACCAATTCCTTCATTAATTATATTAGTGTTTCTTTATTAGAATTACCTCCACAAACTAATCATATTTTGTACTTTATTATCATAAATTCGAGTTTTCCTGCAAAGACTATTTGTGGGTTCATGGTCATGGTGCCAGACTTGTTCCGGTAGATGTTTTGAAAGAGTGTGCTTCTGTCCTATCTTTCTTGTTGCCCCAATTTTTAAACCTTTGCTTATTGAGATCTTGGTTTCCACCATCCTGAAACGTTTGTAATGTTGTTCCTGTCTTTAAGACAGCAGGTGACCCATCTNTTTAGATTCTTTTTGCTAGATTGTTTTCCACCAATTCCTTCATTAATTATATTAGTGTTTCTTTATTAGAATTACCTCCACAAACTAATCATATTTTGTACTTTATTATCATAAATTCGAGTTTTCCTGCAAAGACTATTTGTGGGTTCATGGTCATGGTGCCAGACTTGTTCCGGTAGATGTTTTGAAAGAGTGTGCTTCTGTCCTATCTTTCTTGTTGCCCCAATTTTTAAACCTTTGCTTATTGAGATCTTGGTTTCCACCATCCTGAAACGTTTGTAATGTTGTTCCTGTCTTTAAGACAGCAGGTGACCCATCTGCTCTTCCTGTAAGTATCGACCTGTAAGTCTTCTTTCCGTCATTAGTTTGGCCTTACAACGACTTATCAACACTGCACTGGTAGAAATCTTAGAATTCAGGTCTCTTAGTTGATGTTCAGTACAAGCTTAGAGGACCTCTCTTCACTGGTGATGGGCGCGCTATAACTCCGGATATTTCAAATGCAATTAAGAAGGTGTGGTGCGCTGGCTTCATGAGCTCTTTGGTTATGGTATTTGTGAAAGGGTCTTTAAAATCTTTCACTCCCTTCTCTCAGATCGTAAAATGCGTGTCACTCTGGAAGGAATTAAATCTTATGAGTGTCAACTCTGGCGTTCCTTAAGATTTTATTCTTGGCCCGAGTCTCTATTTTCTTTATATCAATGACCTTCCTGGTAATTCTCTTCAGTTCATCAAATTCTATGTTGGTAAAATTACCCTGTACTCTGGTATTTACCACACATCAACTCAGTAGATATACGTCAAACTTGTCAAAGCTTTAGGGCCTAACATTCAGCATGTCAAAGAATGGAGAAGGAAATAACTAGTTTCTTCTATTGCGGCTAACATGCAAAATATGTCATTCGAAAGAAAGCTGAGGCATTATCTCCTTCCAATATTCATAGAATATCATACCGATGTTAACTCTGGTGAAGTTACCTCTTCTCTTAAAGAATGTTTATTAATGAGGATGCCTGGTTTTCTCATTTTCTCCAAAACTTTCTTGGGGTTCTTATATTTAATCTGATGGCAGGTTTCTTTCTAAAAAGGTTGGTTCTGTGTATCATGTTAGAAAATACTATACACCTGACGCCATATTGTATCTAAATCTACAAGCTGCCTTTCCATGAAGTATTGTTGTTATATCTGGACATGTGCTCCGTCATCTTATACTACCGTTCTTGATATTGTTCAGAGAAGTGTTTGCAACTTGAGAGGTCCAAATCTTGTTGTTACTCTTCAACTTTTGTCTCGTCGACTGAAACGTGGCTTGTTTCAGTCTGCTCACAGGTATTATCATGGGAAGTGTTCTGATGAGCTTTCCTCGTTGGTACCATCTCAGTTTGTTGCACCTTGTTTAACTCGTTTCTCTCAACGTCTTCGTCCTCATGCAGCTGTTGTCCCTCGTTGTAATAAATCTTTCTGTGAATGCAGTTTATTTCCTCGGGCTGCAAGATTGTGCAACTCCTTGTGATCTGAGTGCTTTCTTAACTTTCATCTCTTGTCTTTAGCTCTTTCTTTTTTTGCTTGTTTATTTCTTTTTTTGTTTGTTTATTTCTTTTTATCTGTCGTATCTTCACAGTTCCACATTGACACTATGCCTTGTATGGTTCTTAACCAAAAAAAACCAAATCGTTTTTGTATCGATACTTACCCCAATTTTGTTTGTTTGCTGCCAGTCATTAATTATAAGGTCACATACCCCTATCAGTTGATGAAAAGGTCAAAAAAGCCTTGTGAAGTGGCAGTGAGATGTTGATGAACATTGGTTTTCAATTTGTCACAGCGGACGAAACAAATCAAAACGTAGTTTTCGAATTTAATTTGTTTTGTTAAATTCTCAGGCGACAAGGGAGACGAAGGAGCATATGGCCTCACTCTTTATTCTACAGACAAAATCTTTTTAGTATCGTTTAGCACCAACATGAAAACTAGCGAATAGTCTCTGCAACCATGTTCAATTCTTTCTTTTAAAACGTCAGATTCACTATAAGAGGAACTCTTAATACCTTTTTGTTCCCCTCAAAGAAGTGTCGAGCGTTCTAACTGAGTTCTATAGTTGAATTTCTTACACTTTGCAAAAATTAGTAATCCAATTAAAAGTGATGATACCTGCATTCGGCCAGCTGTGAGTGTTCTGTGAGCTTGGAGTTGCAGAATTTTGATTGCAGTTTTCAACACCCAGGATGAGCACGTTTCTTTGACGTCGAAGGTAAGGATTACTTTACATGTTTGTTAACTTCTACTTAAAGTTTTTCATGAGAATTTGTCCTCATCAGAAGTGCGCTGAGTTACTGTTGTAGCCTACCATTTACACAGTTCCTTAAAAGCATAAATGAAAAATGTTGCCAAGAGTCAGTGTGGTTGCCAATGTTTTGATTTGAGCCGCAAGTTATGGTTAAAATATATGCGTATTTGTACAAGTTCCAAAACTTAGTTTTTATCCTGTTTTATTATCCAGCAGTTTTTAGATTCGCCTGAGGCAATTATATTCATGGTATTGAAATTTGACAAAAAAATTTGAACTGACTTGTTATTTTTACTTTAATGAGATTGTTTACTGCTAATTTAGATAGTGCAAAATTTATGGGGCTTTTTATATACGCCAACTGCAGTGGTGTACTTCAACCTGGGGGACATAGTGTAACTTTCAATCCCAAGACCTCTTTCTCACCTGACTTTGACCCTGCATGAGGGACGTGAGGAATAAATCCATCATACTCCCGTCTGCTTTATGTGAAGTACTTTATCATCCTGATGGTTCTGAGACTTCGGGAAAGACCAGCCTTGGTTTATTATTACTTTTTTCTTGGAAGACAATCCAATCTCACAATTTCGTTTATTTAAATGAGTTCAATTTGTAGATTAAAAAAAAAAATCCTGGTCAATGAATCAGTGAGTTGGTGTTGAACCTCCTGGTTTGGAAAGACGGGGTTTTTCACATTGATAGGCATCGCAATATTTTTCATTATGCGAGACATCTTTGGTCCATTTGAATAAAAAATAAAAGCAAATTTTTATTTCGGAGGTTATGTGGCACTCATTCTGGTGCCTATTCAACACCTGCATTATTGAAATGACCGCCTGTTACTCACTATTTGTTTACTTGAGTTTCAATAGTCATAAAACTTTGACAACACTAAAAATGATTTGGAGACAAGTGGCATTTCTGTTTTTGTTTTGTGTTATTCCTGAGAAATCTTTGAGTTATTTATTTATCTATGTTCATTTGAACCATTTAAATGTTATCCGTCGCTAAACCACGGGTAATATTTTGCCTAATCTCTGTGTTTCCATCCCCCAACAAACACACAAATTTATATTTCAAATTCCACGCTGTCGGCCCTGAATGATACCAATAAGCTCCTCTCATTTTTATTCCGTTTCACTATAGTGGTTTATTTAACATTATTGCTTTTTGAGATATGTGGAAAATACACAAGAAGTAAAGCGTTGTCCGACAACAATATGTTGTAGGTTAACCTAATTTGGCCTTATGTTAAATACAGGTGTGCCAGTTTGTCAACAGAACTCCAGTAACTTTTTTGTTTTTATATTTTGATATTTGTAAAGATTCATTCGTCCCTAAGTAATTGTGACAAGCCATCAAGTACAGCATGTCGCCCACAAAGAAAACAATCGATGTGATGACTAAAAATATTGACCTGCGCAAAAGCCTTTATTTCATGATAGTTTTTATGGATTTACTTCTAGACAGTAGACATTACTACTTCCTTACCAAAAGCTTTCAAGTCTTGAGTAATTGTTGGGGTTTGAATAATCGCTGGGACAGGAGTTTACTTATTTTTTACTTAAGCAAAGGGTTGGAACAAACGGGGGGGGGGTCAAAAATCTAATATCGATTCAAAAATCTGAGGGCTTTTTACTGGATATTGGTACAGACAATCTAAGAAAAAAAGGCAACTAAAACACATTTATAAATATTACTTCTTTTCGATCACAGACGTACCAAATAAATTATCATATGGTTCACAAAAATTTAATTTCATCCCCAGATTAACGACTGTTTACAATGACGGTCTCCACAGAGAGTTCTCTCCGTCATTTTCTTTTTTTTTAAGTTATACTGAACACGTTTTAATTAAAGTCATCAATTAATTAGACATTGTTGAAAACATTTGCCTGCTTCAAGAATGCTATTACTCAAATGGACACTTTCTTGAAACAGAAAAAACTTAATAAAGGGAGGTACTTGAACAGAGCGTGAACAGGTTTGAACATGCCATGAAAATCAATAAGCGGGAAGGGGATGACGAGTTAACGATAGTCAAAGTTAGTAGAAATTGTGGTTGAAACATTGTAATAGATTTTCAAGTTTTTAATATAACTCTGAATGGAAAAGGACTCCTTAAAAGAATAATACGATTTTTGTCTGAAACAAATGGATTTACGGATCTTCATTGAAGCTTTGGAGGGAGGCAATTGGAGCCAGTTGCATCTCGTTCCTTTTGACAAAGTTCCAACTGACAATCTGTAATAAAATCGATAACCTACTATCTTCTTCATAGACAGACTATCTGTATTTGACTGTGGCCTACCAATACACAACATAGAGTCATAAGACTGGATCTCACTTATCCAACAAGAAAGTAGAATATTTCCTAGTTTTTAAAGATCTATGATGAGTAATAATAGTAAAATAGAGACGATAGAGATAATGGTAAAAAATGTAAACTGGTAAAAACGCCAAACAATATCCAGGGTGTCTTTTTAATGGAGGGTATTCTTGACCTTTGATGGTTTCAGGAAATGAAGGGCGTATGCTAAAATGACCTTTCCAAACATCATGTGGCCTGAGCCATAACTGGATGCAGCCATAATTGCAATCATCTGAATACAGTCCAATTCTCTTTCTTCTTTGCTTTTTCCTTTACAAGGTGTCACTATTTTAATGGGTATCCACCACGGCGAACTGATTTGGCCGCTTCCTAATTCTATGTGCTTCACCACTAAATCGCCCGTGAACCAATCCCTCAATTGAAATTTAGCTCCTTCTCGTGGTCGTTTTCAGGCAATATTCATCTCATATTGTCCTTTTATTCATTCTCCTACTAGTATGATGGTATCTGGTAGGTAACCTTCTCTCTTGTGTCATAAAATAATCGGTCTTCTTTCTCTTTATCCTTATGCCTCTGCTGTCTGATAGTTCTCTTCACTCCTGTAGTTGACCTTGTTAACTCAGCTTTGTTCACAACTCAATTGACACATTTAAATCTAAAGACGAAGTCCGGTCTCTGTGCTTTTTTAGCCTCCTTGAAGATTCTTTTCTTCTTTGTTTGATCGACGAGTGCTTCGAGAAGTTAGCAAAGAATATATTGCACGTAGAATAACGTTCGGTGTTCAAAACGTCACAAACTTGTCACATTTCTAAAAGGAGCAATGTTACGTACTGAATCTACTTTCGCAGGAATTACAGGTACACCTTTTTTAGAGACGAAATGACAAAGGAGTTTTGTTTTTACTTTTACCGTCTAACTTACTATACACAAAGTTCTCATACCTAGTCAACCTGAAAACACGTAGTTTATAAAGTCTCAAACTGAGAGTATTGAGGATTCAGGTAAAGAAATTGTATATAAATGGCGGTAAAAATTGTTCAATATTTGACTGCAGTTCTTGTCTGAACAATAGTAAAATTGATGAAATCAAGGTTTCTTTAGGCTATGACGATTTTAACAAAAATTGCACAGAAAAGTTAATCAATCCTATGACCAAATGGTCGCATTAAACATTTCGACCAAAAAGTACATGAAAGCCCTACGATTTTCAAAAGCATAAAGCAGGTTTTTTTATTCAGCTCAGTTCAGTAGATTCGAACTGAAGTAACGCCACCAAGGCTTGTAAAAATACGCCATCGTTGTTGTGGTTTTTTTGTTTGGGCAGGTATTTTGGAATGTCAGAATTGCATATTTAGTAAAATTGATGAAATCAAGGTTTCTTTAGTCTATGACGATTTTAACAAAAATTGCACAGAAAAGTTAATCAATCCTATGACCAAATGGTCGCATTAAACATTTCGACAATAGTAAAATTGATGAAATCAAGGTTTCTTTAGGCTATGACGATTTTAACAAAAATTGCACAGAAAAGTTAATCAATCCTATGACCAAATGGTCGCATTAAACATTTCGACCAAAAAGTACATGAAAGCCCTACGATTTTCAAAAGCATAAAGCAGGTTTTTTTATTCAGCTCAGTTCAGTAGATTCGAACTGAAGTAACGCCACCAAGGCTTGTAAAAATACGCCATCGTTGTTGTGGTTTTTTTGTTTGGGCAGGTATTTTGGAATGTCAGAATTGCATATTGAGTCCTGGCACTTATAAACACATCTAAAATCGTTTTGAGTGTCAAGAGGACTCTTGAATAGGTTTAATTAGGCTCTATTTTCTGTGAATCAGACATTGAATTCCAGAAAGGAGGAATCTGGTTCGAAAAGGAGTATTTATTAGTGTTTGTAGGACTACATTTGATAAAGAGTTCGTCTATGGCGTTAATTGTAGTGTTCATGTTGGAAGAAGTGAAAAAGTATCTATTTATTTCGTCCATATTGTTTGTTGTTTTGTATGCTTAGATCAGGTCATTCCGTACTTAGCTGGTTTTCAGGTATGGCAATAATAGGACTTGCAGCCTTTCATTGTAGTTTAAATCCTTCAAACCTAATAGAAATTTTGCTACGCTTCTTTGTACTAGCTCGACAAGTGCGGATTCCTTCTTCAGGAGAGGGTACTACACTGCATTTCTGTGCTCAACATTTGGTCAAACTAGTGCCTTCTAAAGGTATAGAAAGGATTCCTTATTTAATCATGTTGAAGCCCGTCTAATTATACCAATTATTTTATTGGCTTAGCCAATAGCACTCTAAAAACGAGTGTCAAATGTGACATCCAAATCTTTTACTTCGCTGTATGGCTAAACATAATCTGTCTCTGTACCACGTTTCCTGAAATACTTGTAGGTTGGATTTCCAATATGCTTTATCTTGCATTTGGAAAGAAAAATCCAAACTCCAATCTATGCTAATTGAACTGTCGTGAGTTTCTTTTTAAAACATTAACACTTTTCTTATTAGTTGTCATTTTCATACTTAGGTAATATTTATTTGTTTTCGGTCAAATTTGGATAGAAGGCGAGAAGATACAAAAATACAAGTAAATAAACGCAATAAAAATGCCTGTCAACTGTGAAAACAAATTTGTCAACATGATACTTCCTCAAACACTAGAATCCATGAAAAATCTCCCAAAAAATACATCCGAGGAATAGGTACCAATTAAATTAGCGAAGTCTGGGTAGTAAGTAACTTTTGGAGACCTTAAACCTACAACCGAAATATAGAAAAACCAAGCCCGGCAAATCAAACCAGGCTAAGCAGTCACGTACAAGCTGAGAGGGTTTGTAAACAATTTTTAAAAAGTGCTATTACCCTGCAAAACCCTTATAACGTTAGTGAATCCAAAGATTGATCCCAGTCACATACAGTAATCCAGTATGGATAAACATAAAGAGCAACTCTTATGGTGGAGGTGTTGTAAATATTAAACCTGTAACCTATAACCTATAACCTATAAACTACAACTTATAACCTATAAGCTATAACCTGTAACCTATTTAACCTATGCCCCTGTGACTTATGACAGCTTGTCTCCAGATTTGTTAAAAATCTTCTTTGTTGTCTGATTATATATTTTGGTTTCCTTTAGTGTGTCATATTAATGTGTCTTTTATGGTTAAGCAGTTGTTTTCTTTCACATTTTGTAAATGACAGATAGCTCTTCGGACACCCAGTGAAAGAAAACGCAAAATCCTGAATATTGATGAATGTATATTGAACAGGCCCGAATTAAAATCTCACAAACAGACAATATCAAGCCTAAAAACCCATCTTCCTTGTTCTTTTCTTTTTCTCAATTCTAACCCAACTGATTTGATTTAGTTTCTAAAATTCTAAAATTTTGCGCATTAAGGAAGAAAATGAATGTAAAATACAAGGAAGACTGATGTAAGTTACGTACGCCTGTCTTAAATTTGTAAACTCTCCCTCTTACTATAAGAGATCGTCATAAATAAGTGTAAACTTCGCACCCAAATCATCACGACTTGCAAATTCGTACTTAGAAACCATTGCATTTAAATATTTGTTAAAGATCGATGCACTCTTAATGTCATTTGATCGGGGAGCTACCAACTGGAACAGGATTTGGACAATGCCTATTTGGTACCTGTCAGATTATAGTTTCTTTCATGACTATGATCAATTAAAATATAATAAATTCAGAAAATTAATTCCCAGATTCACAACGTAAGAGACGTATTTATAACTGCTTTTTTACGATGAATTTCGTTGGTTTTAACTACAATTAAACCACGATTATCCGAACAAGAAGGGCGGGAAGCAATTTGTTCGGACAGCTGATTGTTTCGATAACTGATTATCCGTCAACAAACAACACCTTACTGGATATACATGTAAATGTATTTACGTTAGAATACACATTTACGTCAATTTTTACCCGGACCGGAAGATCTTGCTCGGATAATCCGAAATTCGGATAATCGGTGTTCGGATAGTCGAGGTTCAACTGTAAGTCAACAAAGTGATTGCAGGCATATGAAAAGGAGAGAAGAAATTTGTGTGGAGGGTGAAGAATTTGCATGGCTAGGAAACGAGGAAGAATGTCGAGAAACTTCTTGATTACGTAATTTAGCTGACGTAACATAGACTATTTGAGATTTATGGTGAGAATTCGAAGCAATGACTTCTGCCACGCTTTAAACTTTCAGAACTTTCCAGATTTTCTGGATTTTTTCTTTGTCTATTGTTTTATGTAGGATAGCTCAGCACTATTTTTGGTGAATCATTATAGGTATATTCGTATAAATAGAGACAGTTTGTGAACTCATTTGTTTTTAGTATTGAGATTTTGGTATATTTGATGTGAGATAATTACGTGATTTTTACGATATTTGTGATTTCTTGGAGATATAGAAGAGAATTGTGATTCTTCATTCGACAAACTGTAATATTTATGTTGGGTTGACAGTATTACCGACAAGAAAGAAAAATAGCAAATTACGACAAATACCAGAAACATTGTCATCCATTAAAGACAATATAGCTATGGTTGCTTTTCTCCAAATTTATTGAATAAAATACCTTATATTAATAATAATTAAAAATAAAAAATATTAATAAAGAAATTAAGTGGGTCGTAATTTAGAATGCCTAAATTAGCCCACACATTAGTTACCCCAATGAAAGACATGGAAAAACATTGAAAGGTAAAATTCAAATTTCTACAAGACAGATTTTAGTTTTTTTCGTTGGTTTTTTTCAGTGTCAATTAAGCTGTATTTCACCAAGACTGTTTCCATGTTGTGCGGCTTAATTAGATTTAAGGTTTATTTTCGTGGACCAAGGCAAGGTTTTTATGACTATCGCACTTTTAAATTACTCTCAATTCAAGAATAATAGCAGGGCTGGTATAGTTGTTGAAGCTGGAAATTTACTTAACTTCTAAATTTCTTGGGTATTTGTACAAGCAACATATCTTGGAAAGAAAGTAAAGTAAAGCACAAATATAATAACATCTCATTTTGCGTCATACACTTGTGCTAAATAAATGGCAGTTGCTTCACAAGACTTAATAGTTTTTAAGCGCAAGCAAGTATTGCCGCGCTTCTATATCTTTGTATTTTCCTTGTTCTTGTTCCTGGACGATTCATCTTTTCGTAACAGACACTTCTATGCATAAAGTACTTTGTAGACACCTCTTTGTTGGGTAATGCTCAGCAATTTATAGAGATTTCTTTGCTCAGTAATGCTCAGTTATTTTTATAGACACTTCTCTGCTCAGCAATATTCAGTTATTTTTTATAGGAAACTTGTAGACAACTTGATCACATCTACATCTCTACTGGTCTGAGTAAAACCATAGAAGTTAAAGTTGTGTTCGAATATTACAGTGATCCTACAGCAATGCAAATAAAAATTGAATTTTGATGAAAATGTTGCACACTGCGTTGGTTTGCAGTTCATTATACATTTCTCTCTGAAAATTGATCTTCCTCGACACTTTTGGAAGCACAAATAAAATACTAGGCTCGCGCTTACAGACTGAAGGTTTTTCAGTCCTGTTTTAAACAACTGTCTGTTTCCACAGCGTGTTTCCCTATCCATTGATTTTGTTTCCTCCGTGTCATGCTGAACACCTACGCATCAAAATCACGAATGAAACAGACTTCCTGAAAGAAATAACTGTCGCTGGAATGATGTCACAAAATTTGAAATAAATTATCAAGAAATAACTTACGAAGCGGGTGGGATTGGAAAAAGTCGTGTAAATCAATGAACAGGGGAGACAATTATTCGACACCCAAAAGCAACCTCATCCTAAAAACTTCGTTGAACTTTTCTGTGTAGGATATACATAGGTTCGGCCGCTGTTGTTCTATTTCGAAACAATTATTTTTCAGTTTGGTTTAGCATCCAGGGTGCAATAATTCTTAGCTTTATGTAACTGAAGCTATTAATATTGCTGATATGACTTTAAACACTGTTGTTACTTCAACTAAGAGGTATAGAAGGCGTTACAAGAGAAAATAACATACTGTTGCTGTCTGTCATTCTGAGTTGCATAACGTCAATCTTCAGCATTGAAAGGGTCCTGCAACTGTTTCCTTTCATCAATATTGACTTCTTTTTCCCAGGGATTTTTTAAATCTTAGCTGGCTCGTTTGGGGGTAGAAGAGAATTTTAATCTCTGTTTTTCTGTATTGGTCTAACCACGTTTTAATTGCGTCATGTTGGTGTGAATTATTTTTAATATAATGCTCCTCAGCATCCTCAATAACTATTTAATTTTTGTCTTTTGTATCCCTTACCCAATCAAATTCATTTATGGAATTTTAAGCCACTGATAACCCCTTTATATTTTTTATCTATTGTGGGCGTTTTTTTTCCATTCAAACAGATTGTCTATATAATTGCCATTGCCCATGACTATCAACATATGCTTTTAGCAGCTGACAGAAAAGACCAACAACCATGGAATTGAATATCTGTGCTCCTCTTCTGGTATTATCGTTTTTGCTGGGCAATGCAGTTGTTTCGATCCAGGAAATACGAGGTAATAAAGGAGCATTTGTACATCTGATATTTGTATTTGAGGTATCATAAGTATTTGCAGTCATAGTTTTTGTATTATTTTAAAATGGTTTTAATGAATAGGTACTAAAAAACGGGACATTGTTTGAGCTTTTATTGCTAATTTGAGTTTTCAAAACAGTTACTTTCAGAAGACACCCCCTTCAAGGTGATTAATTGTCAGAGTTGTTGGGGTAATATTGCAGAAGGACAAAAAAAATCCTTGTTTGAAGAACTTATGAAATGTGGAGAGAAAAAACAGGAATTTATTTTTTTTTGTGGAAATATAGGTATTGACTGATTCATAGAATGGTCTGAGAATAAGCAAAATGCGTAAAACAGGTAAATACAGAAGTGCATATGTCTGTACTCACTTTTTTTAGCAATCATTTTTTACACCGTGTCAAGATTCTAAAATCCTTTTTTTTTCTCAAAAGATCCAGGAGTTTTTAATATTCCCCAACTAAATCTCACACACATAGAAAACTTTGATTTCCTATTTCAAATTTTATTTTAAATACCACTATGACAGCATGATCATAGATTAAAGCAGATTCAGGAATTTGGAATGAGTACCTAGGAATTTATTTTTTTTTTGTGGAAATATAGGTATTGACTGATTCATAGAATGGTCTGAGAATAAGCAAAATGCGTAAAACAGGTAAATACAGAAGTGCATATGTCTGTACTCACTTTTTTTAGCAATCATTTTTTACACCGTGTCAAGATTCTAAAATCCTTTTTTTTTCTCAAAAGATCCAGGAGTTTTTAATATTCCCCAACTAAATCTCACACACATAGAAAACTTTGATTTCCTATTTCAAATTTTATTTTAAATACCACTATGACAGCATGATCATAGATTAAAGCAGATTCAATATTTTAATATTTCTGTTGGGATTTCTGCCAAACATAATTGATTTGAATTAAGGCATGTCTCAGTTTCATTTAACGGGATTGCGTAAGCAGCCTTAATATTTTGGATCCAGGAGTTTTCAATACTCCTGAACGAATTGACTCTCCATTTCTAATTTTATTTTTTTAATACCACTATGACAGCATGATCACAGATAAATACGGATTCAGTAATTTAACTTTTCTGTTGAGCTTTTTACAAAAAATAATTGATTTCAATTGAGGTCTCGAAAAAATAACAAAAAACGCAGTATGTCTCAGTTTAATTAACTGAGTTGTGTTAGCAGCTTTCATATTTTGGACCCAGATAACAAATATAAAGTAGGAGTGGCTTCAGGACAACAAAAGAGGATTTGCTGCTGCCTGTCAACATGCGTTTTCACATGGACCAAAATACCAAGGAGCGTGCAACGTATGAGAAACTTTTCAAAGCAATAAACCACCCATTATGAAATCTTGGTGTAAGACCCAAAATTACGATATTCACAGAATAGAATGCGTTTGGATTTTTTTATCGTCGAAGGTGTGTTTCCTGTAAAAAAAACCCATAGTTTTTAATGAACATTTCCACAAATCGTCTTTGACATCCATGACTAAACAAACTTTTAGGTGGGGTGCAGAAAGTAAGAAAATTACACTGTCAGAACGTAGAACGCATCTTCAGACAAGGTATTGGGCTTAGTCAAAAACTTACTGAAGCCCATATTTTTGCAATCTCTCTTCAAATAGCATTGTCTTGCAGGGAGGCGTGTTCATATTTTATGTTAGACACTGTTAGATATCCGATCATTTAATTTAGAGACGGAAATAAATGGGCGCATATTTTTAAAAATTTGATAGATCAGATTATTTGAAATTCCTGTAACCCCAGTCTTGTTATGTAAATTGGGGTTTGCAAAAGGGAAAAAATGAAATGTTTGACATATCTAAACAATGTTTAAAACTAGTGATATTCATCTGCAGCTAATTTACTAGTCGAACGGTCGATCAAAAAAAAAGTTCGACTAGTCGATCATTGCTTGACAACGTTTCGAAAACAATAGGGTTGGTAGGTGTCTGGATTGACTAGAAAAACGCATTTCACTTGCTTTAACATTCCATTTAAATAGTCTTATTGCCTTAGCCCTCTATTTGCCACATACCTACTATTAACCTTATTCTACAAGGCATTTTTTCTTACAAATATATTCTCTTCGGGGAGGGGGCCTTCTGGAACTGATGTATATAACTTGACACCTGTGAGATTCAGGTACTAAATTTTTTAATGCGCTACGCTTTAGACAAGCTATTGGGCTACACTTTGCGATTAGAATGGTATAAAAAGTTAGGTCTCAAATACATTGTTTAGTAGGTAGAGGACTTTACCTGTACCACAATAATCGACTATTGCAAAGTTTTCCCTGAATTATGGTGCCGTTTCCAATTTGCTCTAAATAAGCTCTTTATATCGGTAAATATAATTGCATTTTTAATGTAAAATGCCTAACAAATGCAGTGTTTGCAGTGTTATGTACTTATATATATTTAAATGTGTACCATTTTGAGACGCATCATTAGACTTGGTCCGGTGTAGTTTTCTTATCAAAAGATAACCTTATAACCTTCTGTGTAGAAAAACCCCCGAAACTCCAAATTCTCTTAGAGACAAATTTACAACCTGCATTTAGGCATCCTGATGTTTTAAATGTTCCTCTGTTTGTGGCCACAAAAATCTCCCTGAAGATACTTCTTACCGTATTGTATTTTAGTCAATAAAATACTGATGTCACTTTCTTCAGAGATCACGATTTTACGCATTGATTATATGTACGGGCAGACCTGCTTAAGTAATTATTACTTCTGTTACTTATTTTAAAACTTAGCGAAATTAGATTAGAATATGCACAGTATACAATTTATTATGCCTTTAACCAGCATGTACAATAACAAAACTATTTTTAAAATTTATATACTACAAATTAATTATTCCTGGTTTCCTGTAGTAATGAGGTTTGTTTAGTTCCTATTGACAAACAAGGCCTTTTTCCTGTACCAAAAGCACTGTTCGTACTTTGCGGATGGGTCTGTTGCACTCATGTGTCAAGTTAGGCTTAAAAAGATTAGTAATGAGTGTCAGCTATCACCATCAGATCGTAAACATCTTGAGTTGGACGATAGTTGCTTGATATTTATCTGTGTCAGGATCTATTGAAGAACATGCCTTCCAGATTTTTCTTGCCAATGGATATTGCAAAGAGATGCGGATCGCACGGATAGGAACGTAAGACTTGATAAATTTTTATCGATATAAAATTTTGAATATCATAGACACGAAACAAGTTTGCTTACTCGATACCCCCTACCCATTTTGACAGTATCATTTTAAACATATTGCTTACTGTTACAAAAGGAAACAGAACTGAATATTACTGATATAATTACTGTCATCAGGTATTTATTCATCTTAGTTCCTCGACGTAAGATTACTTCTATTTCACAGAGCAATTGCAGTCAGCGTGATTGATACCTGCTGTACCATTACAAGGGTCAATATTGTTTGTCTGCATTTTCGGTTCGACTTTTTTTGTGTCACTGGCAAACGAGGAAATGGTTGTGCAAAGTTACAAATTTATAAAAAGAACAGGTCCTGGTAAACAAATACGTAGTGAGCCCTGAAAATCGTAGCTGTTTTCGTGCGATTGATACATTGAGTAGGCAGCCAAATCGTAGCGATGTGTGTTGAAAAATGGACCCCTTAGGTGAGCAGCCTTGCAGCTTCATCTTAATAAATAAACCCCTATATTTAATTCAGACAATAAATAAGATGATTACTCGCAGAATTTATGGACTTAATCTGTACCAGGGTATTCTTATAGACAACTGACGTAAACTAAATTATCTCATCAATCTAAACTATTTTCTCCCTCTTTGGTAAATCTCTTTTCTTTTATCAGGGATCAGTAGCACGACTTTTCCTCCTCTACATGTCATTGTGCAATGTCTCTACTTGTATGTTCACAATTTTTCTCTTTACTTCATCATGCCATCGCTGTCTCTGTCTCCCTCGTGATTGTTTTCTTCTTTTGAGCCCCATCCACCCTTTCGTGATCAGATTCTTATCTTTATGTTTTTGTATATAGCAATACCATGTCATTCCCGCCTCTCTAATTTTTAAAACATTTTCTTATTCCCACTTTCGTACACCATTCCGACATGGATGCGCCCAGGAATCTTCGTAGCATTCTCATTTCTGACCTTACCAACAAATATTCTTCATTCTTCTCCAGTTCTTATGTTAGTAAGCTGTCATTAGAACAGGTCTAATGACGTTTGTATATAAACAGACTTTTATTTTTCTCAAAACTCTTCTGTCACAGATTGCATCTTCCTTCACTCTCCGCGTATTCTACCCTTCCTGAACTCTTGGTTTTACTTCCATTTCTTATGCACCATGTTCCTGCATTTTTGAGCCAAGATATTTACTGACGCTCAACCGTATCACTGTCATAGATTCTGGCATATCTTCCTCCATACTTAAACCATTGCCCCTGTCTTATGGAAACTCGGCTTCAATTACTACCTTCCAGCGTACTCTCTCATGGAGTTTTTCTGAGTTACTTAATATAGTACCATGTCTCCCACATTTGTTTTTTCTGTAATATTTTTCGATACTTTCCATGTGCTAATGTAATAAACAGAAATTGACTAAGGGCAGAGCCCTGATAAGACCAACGTTCATTGGTAATTCATCAGATTACAGTCTTCACTTGCACAGATGTAACTACCTCCCCATACTTAGCTTCCACTGTCGTCACAATTTTTCTGATACTTTCTTCCTTCGCATTGATCATAACACCAAATTCTTCGGTGCTGCGTCGTAAGCTTTTTCCTAATCTACAAATGCACAAAATATCTTCTGGTTTTCTTCAATTGTTTTTTGTTGAATCTATCTTATTACAAATGTTGCGTCTATTGTTTGTTTTCTGTCATAAAGCCACATTGGTTTTAATCAATCGGCACAATGCCCCTCAATCATTGATCCTCTATCTTTTTCTTCATTTTCATTGGATGCCCCATAAGCTTAATTTCTTTTTAAATAGCACACTCCAATCGACCAAGTTTCTTTTTGTAGATCCAAACCAACAGATTGCTCTCCAGCCATCTGGGATCTTTTTCTCATACCAAGTTTCTTTAAAAATACATGTAAACCATTTTCTGCTATCTCCTTCTTGTGCTTTAATTAGTTGTGCTGTCACACATCTGCCTTCCTGCTTTTGATTTTCCTTGCAGCACTCTTTAGTTACTTTTAACTTTGGTCTTTCACCAGCCCTCAGACAAGTTCACATTGTTCTAACTCTATCTTATCATTCTTAACTTTCAATAACTTCTCAAAATTTATTTTTCCATCTATTCTGGATTTTCTTATTATCATGCATTTCTTGACGCTGTTTGTCTTTGATAGCAGTAAGACAACATCCTTAGGTTTTCTGAGACTTGTCCAAACTACTCTTTCTCGTGAAATTTACATCTGCTTTGTGGTGCATATTCTGACAAGATATTTACAACAGTTTTTCCAATCGAAACTTTGATCATATTATTCTGATTCTCTTACACACACTCTGTCTCTCTCTGTCTCTCTGTCTCTCTGTGTCTCTCTCTCTGTCTGTCTCTGTCTCTCTCTCCCTCTTTCTCTCTCTCTCTGTCTCTCTCTCTCTCTCTCTCTCTCTTTCTCTCTCTCTCTTCTCTCTCTTTCTCTCTCTCTTTCTCTTTCTCTTTCTCTCTCTCTCTCTCTCTCTCTCTCTCTCTCTCTCTCTTTCTC
>RDPX01000209.1:952678-979600 GCA_003991215.1 Morbakka virulenta | reverse complement strand
TATTTCAAGTATATACAAAACTCGTCATTAACTTCTTTTAATGTCAAACGAAATGCATTTATGCTTGACGGTTAACTCGATGTCAACCGTTTATAACTACACCGCTCCAGGCTCTCGCGTTCTTTAAGTTATCCAAGTTAAAGTTCTCAAAGAAAAGGAAAGACTGTCTCAATCATACTTTTATGGGTGAGAGTGTAGCACGAGTTACAGATTACTTTACGACCACCCAAGACAACAGATTTGGGCTAGTCTGTACAAGACATTCTCCCGATTTGATCTCCAACGAAGTCAGCGAAACGAAACAAAATCTAAGGTGATTACAAAAGTTTCTATGCAACCTACAAGAATATATTAAATCATTACAAATAACCATTTCTATTTACCTATAAGGTCTTTATAAATCTAAAAACTATCCTTTCTTCTAGTTTACTAATAAACCTCGCATTGCAACGTGCCTAATTATCATAATAGCCTTATTAAAATTTTAATTTGAATACCCAATCTCTGATTTTGTACTTTTAACTGAGCAGAATGCTTTAAATGATGTGTTAACAACGAGTCCCGTTTGCGCGAAAAACTCTATCTTGGCTACACGAATATGGTCATTTCTACCGATCAATTCCTCTATTCGAGTTAATTTCCAAAACTAGATTATTTGTTTGATCCACTTTTAAGACCACAGCGTCACCAGCTTGAATGTCAGGTTTTCCACACGTCATTGATGAACTTAATTCTTCTCCAAGTCCCAACGAGTATTCATTTTTCCAACGCTTTCAAAGGTTTGCAATACTTTACGATGATGATTCACTGGTTTGTTTGTTTCAGTTGTACTAATGGTCTCAAAATTTTTATCATTTTACAAACATGTTGTATTCTGACCATACAGTAACTCTGCAGGTGTCAGTGAAAACAATACATTTTCCCAATCATCGTGTGCGTACATAATTGTTCTAGTGTACATCTTCGATTTCTACAAATAGAGTAATAAGCTCTTTACAATTTGTTGATGCCCGTCCAATAATCTTCCTCGAACAACTTTTCACTGACCGGACAATTCTTTCCCAAATGCCACTTTTCTAGGCATCCGTCTACACAATAAAATCCCAGTATATACCTATATCTGCGAGATATTACAGATCTAAGGACAATATTATCTTTCTGACTTTCCCCTCGGCAGGGTTTGGGATTATCCTTGAGAAATGGCCTTGGAGGGCCTTAAAGTGCAGTAAAATTTTAATTTAAAAAAAAGGGTTACTGCCTCAAATTTGCCCACTAGCTTCAAATGTACTTCTCTAGCGAGCGCGTATGTAAAAATAAACATTGTACTTTAATTGTTACGAGCTAAAATAAAGGGAGGTCCGGGCTAAAATAAAGATGGATCCAGCGAAACCTACTCCGGTATTAACAAAGGGTGGACCATCATACACAAAAGAATGACGCGGATCATGACCTGATATAGGCCTAAAGAAATTACCATCGAAATTTCTTACCGATAAGACAACTTCCATTGCATTGTGAAATGTGTTCTTTTACGTATCTCAAACTCCAGTGTTAAATATTTTCTTGAGTAATAAGATCTGAATAATGAGAACGGTTAGCAACAAACTTGTCTCTTTGTATAAAAATTGTACATTTGCATTATTACGTTCTCTCGATCTGAGAATACTGTATTCAACTAAAGTGATTCTTAACAGGTAAAACTTTGGCCTTTCACAATACAAAACGTATGTGGATCTTACTTGGGTTTGAGGAATCATGTTATTCTACACTTGCAATTGTCTTGTGTTTGAAGTAACACCTGGTAAATTTTGTAGTTCAGAGATAAGTGCGGGGATAAGGTTGAAATTTTGTGGGTAGCAAGTTTCAATACACAGCTGCTGAAACAAAGATTTCAATTACAAATAAGCTAAGGGCATCAAAAGGGTCAGATATCTTAGCAGATAAAGTCAAGAATGAATGTTTTGTAACTGGCATGTTTTTAGCGTAATCAACGATGCAGGGACCTCACTGGCATCGTCAAAGAAAACTTCGTTGCTATCAGTGCTCCATTGAGTTCTTAAAACCTCAGGATTGTTGTCAGGTGTTGTAGCACTCAGTTCATTATCCTCAGGTACAGCATGATTATCACCTAAAAGAAAATGAATGCCTATATCAGTTACCTTCTAATTGTTCTATGTGTTGAAGGGCTTCTTTTAAATTGAAATTTCTTTTCCGTAAATTTAAATCTTGATTTTAATTAAAAACTTGTGATTTCCTTGCTGGCAGGTATTGTCTAAACCACTTGAATTTCATGACCATCACCTGTCAAATCATCGACATAGAACCTGTTTAAAATTTTGGTGATGTCCAAGTATTTTTCCCGATATTTACTTATTGAAAAATCTGTAATTAACTCCCCCTTTTGGATCAGACCCACCAAATATCATATACCAAAAGCGATGTAAAACAAAATCCAAATGCTTAGCTATAAATAATCATTCTTTTTTTACCTTTAATTCACCTTTAATTTCTAACTTCCTGTGCTTTAGAGTTGACAATACCTTGCCTCACTTTGATTTGAGTCTTTCCAATAATGGTCTTGATATTGACAATGCTGAGTATATACCCAGAACAACCAATTCACTCTTTAGAATTTTTGTTTCGTTTTCTGATTGAAAATGTGAATGAACATCTGTTACGGTCAAGAAATTTACACACGAGGAATGATAACTCCATCGCCGTATGGCCAGTAACCTTTTCATATGACTTTAATGTCACGATATATGCAAACAGCGAAATCATCGTACAGTTTTGCTTTTGCTCGCTCACCAGGCTGGGGAAATAAACCTTCTCCAATAATGATTTTCTGAATCTTAAGAGAATTTAGCGGTTTGATATTACCTACTAACGCTCTTCCAACAACCTGGTGCTTTAAATCGGTGTCAAGAAATTTCCCCTTGGAAATCCACCCTTACTAATTTTTTGACATAGGATTTTTGCGCAAAGATATGTCCCACCAACTCAATCACACTCCAATACCATCATACTGAAAAAACATTTTTACAAGACAAATTTAAATAATAAAGTAACTTCTTTCTCGTATTTTATACCTTAAAGTCAGAAAAAATGATTCTATGTGGAATTTCTTATTTACTTTATATCACTTTATATCATATCATACTCCACAGAATATAGTTTTGTTAGCATGGGATAAAAAAAAGTTCAGGTATTAATTTTTGTTAGTTCAGTCAATATTTGTTATCAATAAACACAACCGTAATTGACCGTAATTGGAATACCCTTCAACAATAAATGTGCTTGATTTGAAATGGCCGCGATCAACGCAGCATCAGAAGTTCTTCCAAATACAGAAATAATTGGTTGTTTTTTTCATTCTTCATCGAACGTTTCTAACAAGATTCAATCTATTGGATGCTAACGAAAATCCTGAAATTGCTCTTCATATGCGGAAGATTCCAGCTTTTGTGTTTGTACCGCCAGATCAAGCCACTGATGCATTTGAACAACTTATCGACAAAATTAGACAAAACTATGGAGATGGGTTCAAAATACTGCTAGATTTTTTCGATGATGGGTACACTGGCAGGTAGAGAAGAAATGCACCACGGGCTGTTTTCGGCAAAAATGTGGAATATGTACCATTGTACGTACTCAGCAAGAGATGTCATCTTGAAAACCGAAATTACAATGTAAAGGTATTTGTACTAGTTACCATTCATAATTTTAGAAGTTTCTTGACAATCTTAAAAGAGAACAATCTATCAGCCGTGTAGCCATGGCTAAGGTAGAAGCTGGCCATCCACCTGCAGCACAAAGGCGAAGATTTGTCAATTCTAAGTAATTTTTTTGCGATCAGCTAAAAATCGACTTTGTGTTTTAATTTTGCTTTCAGCCAGCGTTATTCAGTAATGATACGCGTGGTGTATATATATATATATATTCGAAATTACAATGTAAAGGTATTTGTACTAGTTACCATTCATAATTTTAGAAGTTTCTTGACAATCTTAAAAGAGAACAATCTATCAGCCGTGTAGCCATGGCTAAGGTAGAAGCTGGCCATCCACCTGCAGCACAAAGGCGAAGATTTGTCAATTCTAAGTAATTTTTTTGCGATCAGCTAAAAATCGACTTTGTGTTTTAATTTTGCTTTCAGCCAGCGTTATTCAGTAATGATACGCGTGGTGTATATATATATATATATATATATATATATATATATATATATATATATATATATATATACCTGTACTGGTTGTCAACTTGCATGGCTTTCGCTATTCTTGACCAACTATTTCGGTCATGTGGTAGTTATAGAGCTCGAGAGGTCTACAACTACCAGGTCGCAGAGGTTTTCGAGCCACGTTATTCTTGGGTGTCCTCGTGGTCATTTATTTTAGGGCTGGGATGCCACAAGGTTACAGCTTAATTTTTCCTTTTCAAAGTATATGGCCCAGGAATTTCAGGCGCCTTGCCAGACGTTGTTTTAGAAGTGTTGGTATTGTCTGCATTCGTCGGTATACTGCTTTGTTGGACACATGTTTGGTCCATGAGATCCTAAGCAGGCGTCGGTTTACCCAAGTTTCAAATGCGCTAATTCTTTTCCTAACATCCTTGCTTTATATCCATGCCTCGGATGCATATGACATGAACGTTCAGGGTTAGGTTTTCAGTCCCGCTATTTCTTGTGAACCCCGCTTGTTCCTCGCTGATTTTGTCTTCACAGTACCGTTTGACTCCCTGATGCAAGATGGATAAAGCAGTTTTGCAAAAAATGAGGTATCTGTGCCATGGTTCGGTAATTTGCACAGTCCCTGTTGTCTCCCTTTTCGGAATAGAGAAGTAGAGTGACGAACTCTCGGTCGGCTTCTGTGATAATTTTATCGCACAATTGTTGAAGCAGCGCCACTGCGTAATCATTTGCACCGAGGTGCTTGATTAATGGGGATTTCGTCTACCCCACAGGCTTTGTTGGTATTGAGGTGTATAAAAAGGCTCTTTTTATTTTCACATGTTTTTGTCGTAGTTTCGCTGCTACTCGTGCGGAGTGTTTAAGGTCGTGTTTGTTTCTGCATATAACGTTTCAGTGTATTCCCACCATCGTTCATTGATTTCACCCGTATCTTGCAAGGGTATTGCATTTTTGTCATATATTATCCTCACATGTAGCATGAAGGGCTTCTTTAGGCTTCTGTTTAATTTATATGTTTGGGCCGGCCTTTGGGTGTCATTTCTGTTTTCCAACGCTTTGGAGATGTTAGTATAGTACTCGGTCTTCTCGTCGTCACAGGTCTTGTGAATTTTCTTCTCCAGTTGTTTGTATTGGGAAGTCACGCTTACAAGGTTTCGATTCTCTTCTTTTATTCATTACCTTTATTGTACTGTCCGATATCCATTGCTGTCTTTTTGTAGGGACATCCTTTCTAATGGTTGCCATCGAAGAGCCTTCGACAGCACTTTTCCACTTTTGCCTTAACGATTCCGAACCTTGTGGGTTGACTATTGGTGTTCCATTTGTGAATTGATGACTGAACTCAGTGTTATAGACACCCCCCACTTTCGCAGAGAAAGCCAAACTTTGGAGGTTTCATCTTTTCCTTCTTCCTTTTTGTTGGATATTTTCCATCCTAAGCGGGATCGTAGAATAGCAGCTAGGAGGTTGTGGTGACTCCCACAGTCTGCACCGGTGTAGGCTTGGCAGTTCAGAATTGATGCTTTGTATCAGTCGTTTATCAGGATATAATCTATTTCATTTCGTGCTATGCCATCGGATGAGGTTCGTGTTGCCTTTCTTCTTATGTGATGTTGAAATTTGGTATTGGCAACAAGCACCTGATTAGTTGCAAAGAAATCAACTAGCCTCTGTTTACTTTCATTTCTTTCTCCAGTCCCGAATTTTTCGGTCACGTTCGGTTCTTGCCTGTTCCTCAGGATGACATTGAAATCGCTTGTTATGATGGTGTTGTCAGTGTTTGGCACTCTATCAACTGCCTTCTGCAGTTGCTCGTAGACGTCAGTGTGTATTTCATCCTCATTGTCTAGTGTACTGTAGATGCGTAGGTTTAAATGACTGTGATGTTTACCGGCTTTGCGCGGAGTACTTAGGCTTGTCTTCACTTACCTACCTAAATTCACTCCTACTCCTTGATACCTAGTTTCCTTGCCTCCACTTAAGAACCTTTTATTGATGTTAATTTCACCAGATTGATCGCCATGAGTTTTGACAGCCCGCAGATGTCAATATCAAGTCTCGACATTTGTTGCACTGAATTGTGCAGTTTGCAGGTCTTTTTCTGACCAGGTAGCATAGTTCACACGCAGAGCCTGATCACTCAGTCTGTAGCGCCGGTGGCTAGCCGGGTCGCACGGTAGATGATTTGTTTGAGTGATTATCATAGAAGTAGAGTACTGCTGCAAAGAGATTATCGAGAAATTTAACTTTGGAGCTCGGATACGTATTGCTTGGAATGCATTCTGTTGCCATTTAACACCAGACATCAAGACAATACTTAATTTAAGTCGTATTAGCCTAGGTGTCGTCCAAATAGATTGTACGAAATTTAGCTACACTCTGAGATGAATCAAGCCAATGAAGGATACTTTATGAGCAATGTACGACAAGTGACTTGTGGAATATAGATGTTACCTCACTGCACAAAGAAATATGAAGGCACCGTCTACAAAACAAATGATTGAATGGGTACTTGAGACATGGAAGTCACTGCCAAAAGACCCGCTCAAATGTTTTAAAATTTTTGCGCTACGCAGGAATACGGATAGGCCTGAGGATGATGAGAAAATTCCCGTTCAGTGTGGTTTTTGTAACAATTTACTTGTTTGTCTTAAAGGACAAGAGGTGACTGGTATCGAGCCTTCCGAATCAATTTCAGAAGGTGGGATCAGTCTTGAACATTTTCCTATTTTGTTAATTGACTCAGATCAAGATGACAATATACTTGCAGACTAACTTTGCTATTTTTAAAATTAAGACCTTCATATATCCTTAATAATACAAAATATCATAAAAATATCATTGATAAACACTATATAGCTAATTCATAATAATGTCGGTAAATTAGCCCCCTATCCATTGAGCCCCTCTCTCTTTTTACCTCCTCCCGAAAAGATCGAATATCTAATAATGTCTCCAGTTGTTTATTGGAGCTTTTACTGTACTTAGTAAACCTGTAGTTTGAAATAAAATATATTAAGAGCCTATATATCGTTTAAAAAATTGCAGATATTAAGTTATAGTGTTTTTACTTGTGGCTACCTTAGGTTCCGCAGTTTTTAGAATTAAAAATGTTGTTGTTGTTAAGGGAAAGTTGTTGGAGACAAAGACAGAATGATGGACAAGTTAAGGCAAACTACGAAAAAAATTATAAAAGTAAAGTTTTAGTTTTTATAACACATTAGTTCATACGTTATCCGAAGGGTGTGTAGTACCCCAAGGTAACTTCAGCTTGACTGGATAGTACTCGAATGACTGGATAGTACTTGAGTGACTGGATAGTACTCGAGTGGCTGGACAGTACTCGAGTGGCTGGATAGTACTCGAGTGGCTGGATAGTACTCGAGTGGCTGGATAGTACTCGAGTGGCTGGATATTACTCGATGGCAGGATAGTACTCGAATGACTGGATAGTACTCGAGTGACAGAGTAGTACTCGAGTGGCTGGATAGTAATCGAGTGACAGAGTAGTACTCGAGTGGCTGGATAGTACTCGAGTGGCTGGATAGTACTCGAGTGACAGAGTAGTACTCGAGTGGCTGGATAGTAATCGAGTGACAGAGTAGTACTCGAGCGGCTGGATAGTACTCGAGTGGCTGGATAGTACTCGAGTGGCTGGATAGTACTCGAGTGGCTGGTTAGTACTCGAGTGACAGGATAGTACTCGAGTGACTGGATAGTACTCGAGAGACAGGATAGTACTCGAATGACTGGGTAGTAATCGACTGACTGAAAAGAGATCGAAGGAGATCAAAAATCTGATCATTTTTCAAGAAGTTAAAATGCATGAATTGTTGCTATATGCTAGGATGCTTAGTTTTGCCGTTAATTTAATATTTCCTACCACAAACGTTCTCCTACCAATAGCTCTGACTACTCTACCTTTTATTGCTTTCTTGCCGCAAATCCAAAGATAGTTTGTTTTAACTCGAGATAGGAGTGGAGCCTTATGCAAATTGTTTTGAAATTTTATCAAGGTTTCTTAGTTCTATTTCTCCGTACAGAAAATAGGTGAAAGAATGCTCTTGTAAAATTTCTCTTTACAAGTGGGCTTAGATGCTCTATGTTTATATCAGAATGGTATTTTCTAATTACATTTTTTACATTAATTTTTTCCCCTTCCACATTTAGGTTGGAATCCAAATGGCGACCCATACAGTGAAAATAAAATGTTATCTTTATTACAAACGAGAACTCGTCTGGGAGAGCCTTCTGAGGAATGTAATTGCGATAGAGTAACGTCTGTTCCTGTACATTTACATTTTATTATAAGGTATACTGTGCTTTATTTCGTATACGGTATCCTTATTCCTTATGTCAACAATAATATCTTCTTGAGCATTTACAATTACATTTTTCTATTACTGGACAAAAATAGGAACATAGGACTGAAAAATACACTGCATTAATTTTGGAGATTTCTGGTATGTCACACGCCTTATTCGTCAGCATAACTAAGTGTAAATGTATGTAAAATTAAATGTCAATAGATCTAAAGCAGAAATTGCTGATAAGGATACCTACGTTGTTTAATAGTCTTTTTAATAAAAGTTATCTTAATGAGTAGCTCTTCTTTTATAAGACAACGCGTGTCGTCTTTCCGTTTGCTAAGATTTCGAAATGATCACAGCTTATGTTATGACCTGTTTGCCATTTGTGATCTCGAAATGCAACGTGATCATTACTTAAGCAATTAATTCATCTATGTACAATATTATTGTTTTGATTCTGACAGAAACACAACCTAATTCAAAGGTTATCTTATACAAAAAAGGGTATGAAATATGTCATAGGTTTTTGTAAGCTTATGCAATGGATAGTACTTTTTGTATGGTAATTCTTGCTGATATCTTAAATATTTTTACAGAGGTTCTAATGCAGCTTTTGATGCAGATTTTTACAGTTTAGCTATATGATGGTAAAAGTGAAATATATTTCCTTTCTCAGGTATGAATTCTACATGAAGTATACACACGCATATGGAATTCCCATTATTAGTTCACGGAGGGTCTCTGATGCAGCTATTAAAAGGGCATGTCAGGTAGTTCAGATTATGCTGGCAGATCAACACGCCTTGCGATGGTATATTTATAAAAGTTTTGGTCGTGTTGGAATCATAGGAATTGACGAAGGTATGGAATGGAAAAAAAGTTATTATATGCATATTATTTTGAATTGTAATATACATATGTAATGGTGTACATATTTGGATGTGTATATATATATACATACCAACTTTTAAACAAAGAACGTGTCATTTTTACACTTCTCTATATTCTTACAATTTATTTTTTTGAAACCAATATTGTTATGATGAGTATTTTCTTTTGGTTAACAGGCTATGCAGTGAAAACTACCAGTTGCTGAGGGCTTAAACACATTTTTAAAGTGGTTTTTTCAAATATTTTTATCGACGATTAATCTTTTTTGTTCAACATGTAAAAAAATTGCATCATTCAAAAGAGCAAAAACCTTGATACTGTACAGTTACTGTACAACAGACATTTACTCCTCATACAGTCCAGCAAAGTGGCAAGACACTAGTAGCTAGCAGAAAGAAGACCTAAAATACGATGTTGTTTTGTGGTTTGGACAAACTAAAAGTCTAAAGTTTCTGGTATACATTTTTAAAAATAATATCTATAGTAATTAATTTTAGAAAGTCCTTGGGGTTTGGGAGAGAATCTACTGTAAAAAGTTTTATTACATAGAACTGTAAGGTAACGAGCTAGTAATACTGGAACATTTTGGTGTTTATGCCATCCTGTGCGCAAACTTTATCTTTTTTTCATTTTCTGTAACAAACACTTAATTTCCTTCTTAGTTTGTCATGACTATCAGCTTCATAGATTACTTGTTGTTTTCTTCTGTCTTTAATGTTGAATTTCTCCATTCCTTTTTTTCTTTACCTTTTTTTCCCACCTCCCATGTATTGCTTTCTGTTCAAAGAATATGAAGACATCCTTCACTGTATGTAACAGGTTCCTTTCTTTTCCTTTTTTTCTTTGCCATTTTAGCTATCCCGTCATGCTTGTTGCTTGTTGCGTCAGCTATTCTATCATTCATTGCATCATTTTATCCAGAATCCCATATTCCCATAATTTTTTTTTCTTGCTTTTTTATTTTTCCTTTACTTATATTATCTGTTATTCGTTTAGTTTTTGTCGTTTTGCTCTCTTGGAGGATGTAGTTTATGGCTTCTTGAGTCATTGTGATTTTTTATGTTCGCCCAGTTTCTTTTGATTGGGTACATGGTATCTTCACCCAGTTTCTTTTGATTGGGTACATGGTATCTTCAGTATCAAAGTGCTCGATCAAAATGTCATATAAATATTAGATATCATATGAGATATTGTGTTTCTTGTTACTCATACCAGCATGTAGTAGACTGGTATTTGGCTTTTTCAATTTCTTAAGGCCCAACATCAGGCTGTGATTTGACTCCGTTGGTTTTCCACGGATATCAACTATCAAAAGGTTATGACCTGAGCCAATCTCCACCACCAGTTTTTGCTTGTTTGACTGATTTTCGGAAACCTTTTTTTTATTTTAATAAAGTTAATTTGGTGCTTCCTTATATTACACAGAATCGCCTTTACATACTGTTATTACCATGTGTAAATATTCGGAGTTTATTATTATTATTATTATTATTATTATTATTATTATCATTATTATTATTATGTGCGGTTTTCTTATGAATGCTGTTTATTTACAATTACTTACCGGGTACACCCAGTGACCTGAGGCAAGCAAAGGTTTTTACGAGCAATTTAATTGTTTAATAAATGTGGAGTATTAAAAAAATATAGAACAAAAAATATATAAAAGTTTGTATTAAAATTTAGTTAAAAAGTATAAAAATTGTATTAATAAGTATAAAAAATAAATTCTTGTTAAAAATTGGTTCTTTATGTAGACAAAGTTTCTCGTAGTATATTTGCGGTGCTGGTAAGGACAATCTTTTGTATTTCCTGTAAGTTATGGTTGCCCGGAATTTTCGCAAGATGTTTATCTGTTCCCTTTTTAATCACTCCCAAAGTTCCTATTAGTACTGGAACCGTAGTTGTTTTTAGATTCCACATTTTAGCAATCTCGATCTCAAGATCCTTATACTTGATTAACTTATCAAACTCTTTGACGGAGATATTTTTATCACTCGGAACGCTGATATCGATCAGTGTACATGTTTTCGTTAGGTGGTCTTTAATAATGATATCTGGGCGTTTAGCTTGAATGGTTCTATCAGTATTAACCGGAAACTCCCAACATATGGTAACACTTGGAGCATTAACTACTGCCAGAGGGTGGTATTCATACCAGCTGGTAGGTGTTTCTACGTGATAATGCTGACATATTTCCGAGTGCAAATACTGTCCAACCCTATCATGGCGTTTAACATATTCACTCGGTGTCATTACCAGGAATCCCGAGACTAAGAGGTCGATGCTTTCAACACACTGATTGCAAAATCTGCACTTAGGATCGGCTCGGTTCCTCAAGATGTTAGCTTAAAGAGAGATTGATCTCGTGCTGCAACGATAAAGTCTTTCGTCTCTGCCTTCAGTCCCGAACTCCTAAGCCACTGATGGGTTGCAACTTGACCTACATCAGCGTTTTGGCTTCGGAGAATGTACTGTTCATGCAGAGCTTTCTGGCTCCATCGCTAGGAAAGTTGGTCCTGTTCATTTTTCTTGGCATCTTGTTTTGCCTTTTTTGTCACTTTGGTGGCAGGCACTTGTTCTTGTTCGACCATAGGATCTACATTTAGCTCTTGCTCAAAAGTATCAGATTCCTTGATAACAGAATGCAGTTTTTAGTGATTTCATGTTGATGGACCAGGGACAACATTTAGTCATTTGTACATTCAAGATACTGTTTCATACCAATAATAGTTGTTTTACACGACAGTTCTAGTTGTACGAGCCCCCGGCCCCTACTGCCTCTAGCCAAGTAGAGACGATCAAGATTATTAATATTTCCAGGAAATAGATCTCCACACTGAAACTGTGGAACATGCCCGCGTGAGCAAGCGAGCATCATCCAAAAGATAAATGTACTGTAATAAAATGTTCAACATGATCACACTTTGATTATCGTCATTACGCCGGGTAGAAAGAAAAGAATTATCTAGTCTCCCACAGACTTGAAAGTGTCGTATCAGATTTCATATTTGATTTTGCAGTGCATGACGCAATGGCCGGAATTACTGAAGAAAAGCTGAAGTGCTTACCTTTAAAGGTTTGTGACATGGTTGTGTTGAATTCTTCGGAAAAACTCAAAAATTTAGATTTGGAAAGAAAAACGTCTCTTTGTCGCACTAAAATTGCGTCGTTCAAAACAGAAACAAAACTTCAGTAAAATCACACACTTTTGAAAATTACCAGATGGGTGCAACATTAAATGAACAATTATATTGAAAAAACGCCACATTTCACAACGGACACATGGCAAAAATCACAAAATAAACTGTTTTGATACTGAAGCACAATTTTGCTTAGAAGGGTAATATTTCATAATAAAATTTCTGACCAGTCCGAGAATTGCTAGTACCTTTTTGGAACTTCGTGAGGGTAGAAATTTCAAGGCCTAACTGTTCAGTACATAAGCAAATGTTGACTGTTAGAATAATGGGATGTGACGTGAAATATCGTGTCAGTCATGGCCGAGTGGTTAAGGCGTCTGACTTGAAATCACGTTCGAATCCTGTTGACTGCGTACATTTTTTAATTTCTTTTTTCTCAGTTATATTCAACAAAAGTTTTAAAACAAAGGCAAATATCTCAGCTTCATAATATACGAAGAAGAAAATCTTACCTCGACCCTGTAAATTCAGCTTCAAAAATGGATTTCAATTCCATACTTTTTTGGTAATAAACTGTAAGTGATCGAAAGTTATTTGTGCGTAACATTCACAAAGCAGTTATAATAATAGTAATAAAGTCTTAAGCAAAGCATGGAGTGATTAATTTTTATAGTAACATTTGATTAAATTTGGCTTGAAACTAAAATGACGTATTTCATTTCTTTCAAAAATCTGAAAAACTAAGCTCAACATTAAGGTAAAAAACTCCGGAGGACAAAATACTAAAGTCGCGTAGTTTTTGAAAGCAATTGTTAAAAGGACTTTCTTGCAAGTAGAACCTCTGGAGGAATCAGGAGTTTCTTCCTTCTAGCACCACATAGACAAAGATGTTTGAAACGAAGCAATAAAATGCGATATTTCGAAAAGTTTTGTTGTGGAACATCCAAACTTTAGGCGTGGTCAAAATTTGTTGCTCTCTACCACTATGTCTCGATGAAATTGTTCAAACAAAGGCTTGACAAAATGCCTTTCTGTCAAAAAGAGGCTATTGGTAGGGAATGCTTCCTAAAAATAAAGTAAAACAACAAAGAGGAGGTAAGGCCACTTCGTGTACGAGAATTTAACGGAGAATGAATGAATTCACTTTAGACTTTTTATTATATTTATTATCACAGTAATCTTGTTTTCTATTAAATTTTCTAATGTTTCATACGGGATATGCATATAAAGTACGTTAACGTAACTATTTTTTTTACTTATTTTGTTGTTGTTGTTATTGCAAACTACGTTAACGTAACTATTATTAACTATTATTATTGACAGGGGAAAAACCTCAGATATGAAAGCACCTATTTTGTTTTTGCTCTTTAATTCATAGATACAACAACACTTCCAGAACACAGATTCCTGCCGCAATATTATAATCTGAGAGCACGTGGACTGGGAGCTACACTTTCTGCGCCCATTGCAACTGTTGGTGAAGAAAATCTTTTATGTGAATTAAACGATATTTACTTTGGGGAAGATATTTTAGTTCATGAAATAGCTCATTCGATTTTTGTAAGTTTAGTTCTATTTGTAATCCGTATATTGTAAGCGTTTTAATCTCATTTTATGTGAAAAATAATATTGCCTTGCATCTTTCTCAAAATAGTTTAATTTGAAATCTGTCCTGCCTTTTTCAGTCTTTATTCTCGCATTTATGATATTACCATAACTGAGAAGTGCAAAATCACAATACGTGATGTGAAGCACAACAGAGAGAGAGAGAGAGAGAGAGAGAGAGAGAGAGGGAGACAGAGAGACAGACAGACAGACAGACAGACAGACACAGAGAGACAGAGAGACAGAACATTGATGGATTTCTAAGTGAGTTCTTTAGCCAAAAGCGTCTTCATAAGGCGTCATCAGGAATTGCAACATATACATACAAGCACACACAGGCAACTACTTACACAGATACACATATGTTTGTGTATCAATGTGTGTGTTATAGGAAGTGTACAGAAAGAACTAAGGAATTTCTTGGTAGTACGTTAGTAGAAATTGTTATTAGTTAATTAGTTTAACGAAATTTTCAAGGGACTTAACGATATTCCACCTATATACAAACTGTTTGAACATTATCGTTAATAAAATTATTGCTTCAGTTAGCATTTTTATAACCACGATGATCATCATTAATTTTAGTACTGCACATAGCAAGATGTCGGTGAGATTATTTGAATTTGAAAATCTCAAATTCAATAATAGGACAGCATAACACTTATTTTTATTTCTCCTTGTCTGATAAGAATAATGTAAAATTTAAATCCTTTTGGGGGCAAAGAACAGTATTAAGAAGCTATTTATTACCTTGCAGTTTGCTATGGGAATCGAAACTGTTTTATGCTTGATCCTCATTTTGCCAAGTGAGCTGAGCCCCAGAATTAAAAATACTTAAAAATCATATCTGATTTTGAAGTTTGTCTTCCGTTATGTCTAATTACATTCTCAACCTTGCAATAGTGTGATAATGGTAGAGAGGGAAAATTTATTTCTTTTGAAGTTTGACGTCGTGGAGAGATGTTTGCCGCGTTTAAGCATTGATTTGTTTATAACATTTTGGTATTCACCCTCTTTAATGTTTACAAAAGAATGATTGGTTAACGTGAGGACGTAATAATTTACCTTATTGGTTAAAAACAGCACCCATTTAAAAAAAAAATTTATAGGCAACCACTGCAATTTAACTAAAATTTCATTTGATATTGCAATTGTTAAGATAAGATGCAGTTTCAAGCCAGGTTCCGCTTCGGTTCCTTGAAATAGCTGCAAGCAGAGTTGTAGAGTCGAACGTCATTGAAAGGTACTACAGCCGATTTTTTTACGAACTGTACACTTACGAGCCGGAAAACCGGTAGAGTTAGGGTTTCATTTATTATAACTATGCTGCCTTTTAAGTGATTCAGGGTATCCTACTCTGATTAGGCCATGATTTTTTAGAACCTTATTAATTTTGGTGTGTTTTGCGTAATTTTTTAATTAGGAGTTGGCATTAAAACGTGAAGCAATACCAGGCTATTTGGAGAAATTAGAACTAGCCTATGATGTTGCTCGAAAAAGAAAGAAATGGGTACGGACCTATGCCGCAAGTAATATTGGTGATTATTTTGCGGAGGGGGTTCAAAGTTACTTCGAGTGCAATGCAGAATCTCCAAAGCCTGATGGAGTCCACAACCATGTAAATACGCGACGTGAATTGAAAAAATACGATCCTAAACTTTATACGTTACTGCGAGAGGTTTTTCCTTGTGGAAATAAGTTAAAGGACAGATGTTCATACGGTAAGTTGGAAAATCATGGTAAAACTCACTTTTTTTGGTTTGCAATTTCTAAACTCTCTCAGTAACTTTGTATCGATGTCATCAATGCTGTGTTGAGTGCCGGTAGATTTTTAGCTATATTTTGTGTCAAAGGCTGAGTACCAGGGTCGTCATTTGAGAAATCTTACTATCATATATTCTTTTCTGCCTGTCATATTAATGACCTTTGCAGTGGCAGATTGTCATGCCTGGATATGTTTGACATTTGGACATTTAACGCGACATTCTGCTTTATTGTTGGACAAATGATTTCTTGAGATAACGGGTGCATTCTTTAAGCTTTCTCACTTTTTAAAAGTTCTTTTTACCCAGTTTTCTTTTAGTGTCTCAATTTGTTATGTCTACTACAAATTTGAAATGTTTTTTTTACAATTTTGCAGTGCCATGTAATGTCAGGATTTTTTATGGTATGATATGAAAGTTGGAAAATTATTTTATGATTAAGTATCATACAAGGCATAATAAACCCACTAAGTTTATAGAACTGTAAAAGGAAAACCGAAGAAAATAAATACTTTAGCGACCAGATGATAGCTGACCGTAGACTTTAAACATTCAACTCATACAATGGGGAAACGCACTTAAAAGCCAAAGAGTTCCACCATCCAGCAGGAAAACTTTCACCCACAGAAAGACTTATTACAACGAGGGAAAACAACTGCATGAAGATGAAAATGTTAAAAGAAACAATTTACACGATATGCGTCAATCTTAGCGTGAGGAAAGGATCATAAGACGTGCTCAGCAGAACACGTCTCATGACAATACCTTTAGAAAAGACTGACTAGCCACATTTCAACAATTACCAAACAAGCCAAAAAATCATGAGACGAACAAGATTCACAATGATGATGATGATGATGATGTCAACTACATTGAAAATAACACGTTGGAGAGATTTTTATTTGGTTACCCTTTTGTCAAAATTTTACACCTGAAGCATTAAAACACAACTTTATTTAAGCTGCTAATATATACATATATATATGTGCGTGTGTACGTGTATGTATGTATGTATGTATGAATGTATATATATATGTAAACGAACTTACCAAATATAGAGAATTTATTAATAAAATAATTATTATATCAATTGCTTATATTTTATCCATTTTTAATGATTCAGCTTCCAAGCAATTATTATAATTTTTGCGTGGAAAAAGAAACATTTTCAGTTCCGACGAACTACAATCGTCAGAGCTGAAACCAAAGTTTCATGGCACTTAAACCTTAAACAAGGTACCCAATTTGACTAAAGAACCATTTTATAGTCATTATTATTATTATTATTATTATTATTATTATTATTATTATTATTAATATTATTATTATTTTATTATTATTTTATGTAACATAAACAATAGATTTTTAGCGTTCTGTAAAACATTCATATGAGCGGGTGAGATACCAAAAAGCACATGGATCTCTCGCCTTTGTCTAACACCCATCTTAATGTCTTAGTTATTCCTGATAATGCTCTCTTTTGGATTACGTCTACAATTACCTTTGCTCACAGTTTACCATTATTACTAGGTTACGTTTATATGACATGCCATCTGCTATATCCATCGTTTGGTTTATGAAATATCCATGTATTGGTTTTTCTTTCCACCTCATTTCTTTCTGTTGTCCTTTGTTTTTAAGGTCATCAGAGGATTCCTCATATTCTTCATACCAATTCTTTGCTGGTCTTATCAATCCTTCATTACTTTTTTCATCGTGTTCTCTCAAACCCAGCACTGAATTCTTCACACATTCTTCAATAGAAAAAAGTCCTCTTTCACCACCCTTCCTACATATAGTCTGTCAACATCATCCTTAGGATGTACAGCTTTGTGGACTTTAAGAAGTTTTTTATATTCTCCTGTACACTGCTTTTACCTCATCTACTGGACAAATCAGAAAGGACGCAAAATATCTCATTAGTGATACTGGCTAGGTTTTATCCCGGCGAAGATATTCTTTACTGATTTTCTCCTTCGTCTTATTTTTCCTAGCTCTATCGCTCTCTAAGACATATGATATTTGTATCCTTCCTCACCATTCAATGCCTTAATGACATTGTCATGCGGGACATTTTCCATCTTTTCATCATCACCACTGCGCATTTCTCATTCCCAAATTCCATGCTAATATCTTAGCTGAATACCCTGACTGTGTGAATCAATGCATCAGGGTCTGCTGCTTCTTTTGCAAAAATCTTTAAATCATCCACTTAGAGTAAAAAGTTGATTTTATCCTTTGTTCTAGAAATGTTATAACCGTATTATTATTATCAATGATTATTATTATCAATGATACCCTGTGTGTCATCACCCAATCAAAACGAAAATTCGGTCTTGGACTAATATTACCATCTACTAGACATACTCAGTATCAGGTGACATTTCGAAACAAAGTTGGCAGTTCGCATAACGAGAATTTTCGTAAAATCCACAAATATACACCTGCGGTAAATGTGCAATATGATCCATTCAGCAAAACTCGTGAAGCTTTGAAGCAAATTCGCCTGTCGGACGAGCACCACTTAATCAATCACTTAACCACACAAATTTTAGTGACTAAATCTATATGAAAGTATGCCGACAGTAAATTCATCAACCGATGGTCCAACGTCATTAGCCCCCTCCCAAGGACATCTTCAGTTTTGTCGTTTGTTATCTAAACAATACGTTTGCAAATGCTACTAACGTAGTCAAGTGGGAAATAACCAACGATTCAAAACTGCAGATTTTGTGATCGCCAGAAAACCCTCGGCCACGTCATTGGTGGATGTCAGTCTGCATTTGACGAGCTTAGATACAACTGGAGGCACAACTTAATCCTTCCCCGGTATATCTACTACAATACTACGTTTTTTCACTTGATATACAATAGTTGTATTACTATTTTGTTAAGAATGAACATGTTGTTAATTTTCTTAAGGTATTTGATTTTAGAGACTCAAAAGCCATTTCGGATGGATTGTCCTCCATTGGTGTCGCCTTCAAAAATGGAATTATCATACTTCATCTCTGATGACTATAAACGAGAAATAGAGAGTGCTAAAGAAGAACCCCTTCTTCTTATTGCAGAGCCACCCAAAAGGAAATATCCATTAAGAAGGGTAGAAACGTCTGTGTTAAAACTGGACAGTCAGAGCTCCAAGCAAAAAAAGTTGACCACCAAATTTGAGACGGAAAAAAGTTCAGATATTCCTGTAGATTATTCCAAATCTACTATAAACCATAGAATTTCCTCTTTGGAGAAGATCAAAACGGAAAGACGGAAAGTTAAGAAAGCCTTTGTCGTAACTGGACAAAATGTTGATACAGAGGATGATAAAAAGATAGCGAAGAAACTACATTCAACACCACGTAACAAGACATCGTTTACCAAAAAAGGCAACGAGATAGTTTTGGATACTCGAACCCCTCTGGAGAGATCTGGAGGACAGTTGGTGACTATACCAACTTCCAAAGGGAGATCATTAACGAAGCCAACCACTCAAAATCTACTCAGAAAACAGGACTACAATAGCAAAAACGAAGTGAACAATTTTGTAGAGACTGACGTCCATCCACAGACTATGGAAAAGCAGAACGGAGGAAAAGGTAAGTTGAATCATCTACATAGTTTAGCACCAAAGGAGCGTTTTTCAATTGTAAAACAAACTAAAAAGCCTCTGTGTTTGTATGCTCATGTCAGTGTGTGTAAGAAGAGAAGTGAAGGAAAATAGATGGGGCAAAAACATGTGGTGTACAGACTGAGCGTATGTTTTCTCTTTTGTACAAAAACAGGTTGGTTTTTTTTGGTTTTGTTTTTTGTTTTTTGTTTTTTTTACAAAATGTGTATTTGCCCACCTTTACCCGAAGGATTATCCTGAGTCACCATATATAGGGAAACAACCCATTTCTTTTTGGCTGTAATAGTCTGTTAGCCAAACCCTGTGCTGCATTTGTCTGTCTCCAGAACATCCGGACGTCTAACAACATCAGCTATAACACCAAGCTGAGGCTGTTCAGAACTCTGATAACAACCGTCCTGATGTATGGCTGCGAAACATGGAAGATGACCAAAGGAGACGACAATAAACTGGACGTCTTCCAGACCAAATACCTGAAGCGAATTCTGAAGGTACAGTAGCAGGAGCACACAACAAACGAAGTTGTATTGGAGAGAGCCAGGATAAAGAGCATGAGTAGTGGAGTGAGAAGAAGGAGGTGGAAATTCATCGGCCACATCCTGAGGAAAGATCCAAACGACGGCAGTGTGACATCCTTGAACTAGGTCCCTGAAAGGAAGAGAAAACACAGGAGGCCAAAACCAACCTGGAAAGGTTATGTCGAGAAAAAGACTGGCTTATGGAGATCCTGGAATGAGGCCCGCACCACAGCCATTGACAGGGCAGCGTAGAGTGTGAAGCCCTTGTGTGCCACATGGCACTAAGCGGATAGGTAAGATAAGGTAAGATAAGGTAATAGTCTGTAGTTGATTTCACTTGTAAAGTTTTTAGGGATCATTTTTATGAAGTCTAATACAATTAAGACTTGAATTAATTACGTCTTAATTGTCCAAATATCTTTTACTCGCTGTTTTTTTACTTCTTTGAAAGTATGCTCTTCAGTAATTCCTCCAAAATCTTCTTTTTCCATAATGTTAACAATCCATATCTTAAGCGATTCAAAAGTGGCTCATTGTTGTGACAAACAGACAAATTAATCCTGGACGAAATTTAGTTCTTCTCTGAAAATCTATTTAACTTATTTTACAATACTTGAAGCAAATATGTCTATTGCCTGGTTGTTAAAAATCCTAACAATTTCTCTTCTGAACTCATCCCAAAAGATTTTCTTGTAACGAAAATAATCCTACCAGATAGTTACATAGATGCAGTCTTAATCTAATTTCCATAGTTTTATTTATCTCCAGAGCCATACCACGATTACCACCTTCAGGTAACGTTGCCTCCAACAATTGTAAGTCATTTCTCTTAGAATGAATCGATAATGTGATTTACCTAATTGTAATAGTTCCAGTCAGAGCAGTTTTTATGGACGTGCAGAAGAGTTAACGTGAAACACGATCTTGGCTTTAGGATAATGCAAAAATTTCAGATTTTAACAAACAGCCGACAAATTTCAAAATTTTCGGACAATGTGTCAATTATAACGAGCTATTATTTTTGAAAGTATGCATAAAGGCTGCAGTCGCAAGCAAAGAGGAATGCGTTGAGCGAGTGGTCTGCAACTTATCCTCATATTTGTAGTTCATATAAATTAATACTTTCACAACCTGTTTTAAAGCTGAGTTAACATACATATAAACAAGTATTTTTCATAAAAGAGACAGAATAGTAAAATTATTTAATTCTGTGTGGGAGATTTTGATATGGAAAAGAGCTCTGGGTGACGATAAATTTTATAGTTTTCAGGTAAATGTATTCGTTCGTAATCCTGAATAACAACCATTATGTAAATCCTCTATGTAATAGGTTCGCTTAGTTACTAGATGTAGTTAAAGACAAGGAAATGCCTTCATTTATTGTTAGACAGTAATGATATTGGATAACTTAGCCTACCCTCTATACATTACCATGCGAATAATTGATATCAATCAGAAATTTGTCTATTTAGACTATAACTGGTATCCAGTAACGAACTACAGTACCTCTAACTACAACTAAAGTAAAATAAATAACTGCAACAATCCATAGCATTCATTAACATTTTTTTCCAAAAATTTGGAGTAGATTAATAAAAACTAAGAACGTTAAAATGAATCAAACACCCATGGATCCCAGCCTGCTCAGTTGTTCTGCTCTTGCAAAAACGTTTAGAATCCTACTTGAATCCATCACCTGTAATTTGGTAATTTTTGATCTATTAAACATCTTGTTGGAGTATATATAAACTAGAATATTGAGTTTTAAACATGTTTGGCCTGGTATTATACGGTACCCGGGCAACTGCCTTCGGCTGAAAATTAACCCTGGAATTATTCCTTCTCAACATAACTGCCTTTGGACCGTACTACCCCAAGCTAATGAATTTTTATAAAGAATTTTGTTGCGTTTTCAATGTGAAAGAGTTTCAACCCTTTTTTGAGTTAGTTGCTGCCAGACCACTGTTTTTTAAGGAGTATATTAAAGCACCTCACCACATAAGGATTGCTTAACTTCTGTTAGTTTCAACAATATTTTTCTTCTAACTGGTTATGCAAAAAAGGAGGGTAAAATGAATAAATTTTCCTTTTGTAAATTGTTCTAATTTGTAGAATTTTACTGTCTCCTCTAAAAGCTGTGTTACTTTAGGTAAGTTAATTGTTGGTTAACAGTACCTTTTTTCTTGTTTTTACATTTACTGATTGCAGTCAATGGCTTTGACATACTGAAATGAAACATAACAACGGCGGGAAAATTTCACTTTTGTTCTCTAACTTTAATGCAGAATAAATGTATTTTCTTCTTTGAAAAAAACAAGCACACACGAGTAATGAGAGCTACTTCTCAGTTCCTTTTATTTTAACCATAGCCATTTGCAAAAGCCAAAATCAGTGTGTGATTAGGATTTGACCTTGCCCTAAGGCAAAAGAGCGGACACACAGACACACACAAAAATCCAGTTGCACTTGGATACGCAGGAAAGGCTATGGCAGAAAATGTTTGTATTGAAAATACATTTAAATATTAAACGAAATCGAATTTATAAGGTAACTTTGATAGTTACGTACATTTGATTACTCGCAATAAGCGAAGAGCAAAACCTTTTTGAGTGTTCAGCACTTGACCATATATAGAAAAATAGAAATGGAGACAAAACACACACACGAATACACGCATGTACACACCAGTCATAAACTTGGGTACCAGTCAAAAACATTCACACTTAGTGGTACTTTTTGCAGTAAAAAAAACTTTGAACTAGAAAGAAACAGTTTATTCCTCATACGTTGCACAAATTACAACATGCTTTTTTCATTGCTTGTTTTAGATGTCTGTCAAGATGAAGGCTGGTATTGCAACTTTTATGTTACGAGAAATGCGTGTAATCAGAACCCTAGCTGGATGTACAAAAACTGTCGAAAATCCTGCAATCTTTGTCATAAGAAAAAGCCAAAGATATGCGAAGATGTTGATCCTAGCTGTTACATTTGGGTTTTAGCTGGGCACTGCAGGCCAGGCACCACTTCTTATAAATATATGCTAAAGCTGTGTCCGAAATCGTGCAAGTTTTGCAACTAAAAATTCTACAAAATTATACTACTGAAAATTACAACAAGATGAGGAAATCTGAGATCCAACTTTTTTGGTGTTATTAATTTTGAATTTGCAGCTTGTATCCTCTTAACCTTATATTACAGCACATATCACACGGTAAAATGCTTTTCTATGTAAAGTAAGGCGTGTTAAGCAATCGAGCACTTAACGTATTTAGTTTTCCAATGACTCTTTGTAATCTTAGTTTTTATGTTTGTTGTAACAAGAGAAAACAAAAATTGGCGAGAATACAGATTGTAATTTTCCAAAAAGCTATGTTGTAATATTGAGATGAATCCATAAAGATTGACTTTTTGGTTAGTGTGATAGTATAAGAGTAGGTAATTGATAAAAGGTAATAGTTATTAACTGAGGGTAAAGGAAAACAATCACACGAGTCATTTGTAACTACACTTTTCCACTGGTCACCAACGTATCTCTCAGCAATTTTTTAACAATAACTTTTTTCTGTTCCTGGTACCAAGAAAGGAGCTCAGCATGGTAATGAACCTTTCTGATACCCTAACGCCCCATGCAGTATCATGATAAAAATGTAAGCCGGGAGTTAAGTTTTTTTGTATCTGGATCCTCTCTTCCTACGAGGGCCTTTTAAATGCTTTCAGGTAGTGTCTGTACGCTTTACATCATAAACTTGCGTATCAGTTTAACTCTTCATTTTTTCATTGTCATTACCTTCATTATCATTGTTATTAGTAATTGCACTTTACGGAAAGACACTTGGCTGAAGATATTAGGTCAACCGGCTTGGAAAACATTAGCAGGTGGCTTCAGAGCAAATCTCTTCACGTCTATCGATGCCTCGTACGGAGAAAATGGATGATAACCCTTGTTTTGGAATAAGGAGTCTATCGGCTTATTAATCTGAAAAAGATGCAAATATCAAGTCCTTACGTATTAAACAGTAAATATTATTAGTTGATAATTGCACCAAATGGAGATAAAAGAAAACTGGTCATTAATACCTTACTTAAAAAGATGTGGTGTTTGACACTGTCTTGGGAGTTTTGCCTTGTAAAAAGTTGATATCTTAGGAGTTTGTCTCATAAAAAATTAATGTCTTAGGGGTTTTGGCTCACAAAAAACTAATGTTTCAGGGGTTTTTGCTCATAAAAATTTAATGCCTTAGGAGTTTTGTTTCATAAAAGGTTAATGTCGTAAGAGTTTTGTCTCGTAAATAGTAAACAAAATAAAGTTAAAACAAGCTTTTTTCTGCTGGAGAAGCAAGACATGCATACAAGAAGCATTAATAAACCAAAAGCCAAAATTTGACCAGTCAAAAGGAGCTCATTAATTATTAATAAATTTTTAATAAAGTCATCGGCAGCGTTAGTAGGGCGTACATAGCAAGGTTTAAGAAAGTTTACTTTTATTTTAGAAAGTGGGGGATCTACAAACTTTACTGTAGTTGTTGTCTGAAATTAAGACATATTATTCTATATCTTAAGATTACATTAGAAAGTACCCTTGGCTGAGGGTTTCATTGTGAAGTTGCTATTCTTGGCGTTCTCAATTCCATGATTTTCCATCATCTACAAAGTTCCATGTTCAAGCCACCATCGATCAGAATTCATAATTTCCTCATCAAAGCCTGGTCTCCCTTAAAGAAGAAGAGAGCGTAGCAACTAAACCAATAATGCTTACGCATTTGGAGGTAGAGCCTCGATAGATTTCATAAACAACCATTATCACTGGTTCTCCTTTACCGCGTCCCGCAGATTGCGCATTAATGTGGGATATCTGTATCCATAAGTTTTAGTCTTTGACAACATCGTTCGACGAAGTTGGGTTTAGTCCAGTCCAATCCCTGATGTTATCTCGCCAATATTTTTATTGCTTTGCTCTGCTCTACTTCTCCTTCCTTCTGGCATTCCATCTAAGTAGATTTTGATTACACTTTAGGAAGAGATTAAGAGATTAAGATTTAACTGTGGATGTGATGCGAATGAGCTATGTTGTAGGAAGGTCTCTGATTTCGCGTATGATCAGACAGTCTTTTGTTTATCATGAATTAAATCTTATGATTTTGGAAGATGACCCTTTTTGAAAGAGTTTCGAGGTCCTGTAAAAAATTCATTGTAATCCACTGAGTGCAACAGGTAACAGGTATTACCAAGGTGTAAGATGTTTTATTTTTTTATGATGACACCTTTTTATGTTAGGGCTGTTTTATTCTTGTGAAAAGCTGTTTAGCCTGGGCCAGTGCCCAGGAGAGAGTTTATGTCCTAGGTAGATGAATTTAGTTGCTTGAGAGATTTGCTTGTTATAGATAGTAAAGTGGAGGTTTGCCTTAATTATATCCATTGGGATCCAGTTGGTTTTAGAGACATTAATTTTCAAGTCAACTTCGGCTGCATAGGTAGGAAGGGAATGAAGGGATATTTGTAGTTTGTAGAGCGAGTTACTTATGACATCGATGTCGTTAGAATAACCCCGATTGGAAAGAACGTGGGCACGTCAGATAAGCATTTACTTTAATCTGAAAGCTCAAATACTGTAATAACGATGCAGAATAGTGTATCACATACCATCGATTTGTTTAGCTCCTTTCGTAAAATTAATGCAACGTGACATTCCCATACCTCTTTTGATGTAAGCTTTTGATTTTCCATACGATTGTTTTAGAAGGATGATGTGCATTTTGTTGATTGATGTTTTATTTAACAGGCTGAAGAGGCAGAAAGGTTTGGCACTATCAAAAGCTTTTGTAAAGTTAGCAATGAGCCGTGACATGCACTAGGTTGGCAAATTACACTGGTAAACAGCCAAAATGGTTTTGACATGTTTTCAATTTTTTCTGACTAATTTTGGGCTAAATTTTCCAAATCTGACCTCCAAAACTCTCTAACGCCTACCATTGTTCCAGTTTAGCATATGCCTACTTTTTAATAATATTTTTATTTCAATAAACTGAAGATATAAAAATAGACACAAACAAACCATAATTAATGATACAATACATATAAAAAGTGTTTTTGAACTTTACTCTTGCGTTTGTATGAGAAACTATCACTTTCTCGCTGTAAAGCCGAACAATAGTCACCCATCATATTCGGATTGAATCGACCTTGATATCGAATTTCCATGGTGGCAATTTCCTGGTGGAATCTTTCTCCATGCTCATCGCTGACTTCGCCCAGGTTCTTTGGAAAGAAATCCAGGTGAGAATGAAAGAAATGTATCTTAAGTGACATTCGAACACCAAGCTCTTGGTAACTCTTCAGCATTTCGTCAACAAGCTCTTCATAATTTGAAGCTCTAAAATTTCCGAAGAAAGACTTTGTAAGAGGCACAAAGCTATCTCAAGCAGCCATTTCTAACTCTGATAGTGCATTTCTAAAGTCTTGGTCATTCAGTATAAGACGAATTTGGGGACCATTAAAAACACCTGCTTTTAATTTAGCATCAGATAAAATACCTTTGAACTTTGTCACCAAATAATGAAGCCATCACCATCTTGATCCATGGCTTTCACAAAGTTCTTCATTAATCCGAGTTTCAAGTGAAGTGGTGGCAAAAAAACCTTTTCAGGGTCAACAAGACTTTTGTTAAGACAGTTAAACTTCCCAACTTAGTCTTTTGGTCTCTCTGGCCAATCCCCTTGTATATAATGTTCAGTGTCTGATCTGCTATCCCATAGACAAAGGAAACACATGTGCTTTGTGTAGCCTTGTTGCAATCCAAGAAGCAAAGAGATTACCTTTAGGTCTCCACAGATGTTCCATTGATGGATTTTATAGTCAACTGCAGACAACAGTGTCTTCAT
>RDPX01000209.1:935476-951835 GCA_003991215.1 Morbakka virulenta | reverse complement strand
ATAATGATAGATAATAGTGACAATTGCCACAATCAAGTCTACTATCTTTCGTGTAAATTGCAATGAGCTTCTTTAAAAAGTTGCATTTCTTTCCCTGTTGTTAGAATGCAGTTATATAGGGTAAATAAACAAAAGTGGTAGGAGAAAATGTATGACATATATAACAATTTGGTTAATGCAAAGTAATTATCCCATCATTATTCCTTCAGCAGGAAATATACTGTAGAAACATTATGATAAGAACATAGCCTACTGCAACATTAGATCAAAACCTGGATTATCATATTATAGGATAAATTGGCTAAGAATTAAGCACTTCTTTAGCATAAACCCTAAATGTCTGATGTTTTTTATTTCTTGTGTTTTTGAGACAGTGGACCCCTTACTTTTAGTTGACTAAGTTACCCTGGTGATAATAAAACAATGTATTCAAACATGTCAAAGTTGGTTTTTCCCTTTGCCCTTAACGTACATGAAAAATTGGAGCACGATCACGGAAATCAGAATAGACCTTATGTCGAAAAAAAAACAATCAAGTAAATTTTCTTGTTAAAGCCTGTGGTCTCAAGTTTATAACCAGATTTAAGACCTCAAATGTGCTGTTGAACGGACCTGATTGAAAAAATGATAAAAAAGAGAGTTGAAGGGACGAAAGCACTAAAATTTGTCAAGTGTTAACAAATGGGCAATAGGAAAATTTATCCGGGTTCCAGAGTCTGACAAAGAGCCATCAAAATCAAGTCGGACCTTTTTTCAGTATTGATGAAAATTTGAAGTTAGATGGAAAGTTAAAATACATAAGTAAGCCATACATTATCGATGAAACCATAATAAACCAAGTATAGACATTAAAAAATCAATTGGGGGAACGATTTTGGTTCTAACTTGCGTGTTGCACTGAAACATACCGAAAAACGTCGCATAAATTAAGGTAACCCTTGACAACAATACAACTAGAAACGGTCATGACCAGGCAGGAATGATCGTCTATTAATTTATCTTGTTGAGTTAATTAATCTAGTATTTACACAAAATAAGTTGGTTAACTTGTAGATAATTATGCTTACGTTAAGCTTTGGCATAAAATCTACTTAATTAGATAGGCAAGGTTAATGTGAATTTAAGATTTATCGATTCTGTTATTTGTTCGCTTTAAAGGTTCTTTCTGCGTTATACTAAGTATCAAATGTTCTAGTATTTTTTATAGCTTTATGTAATGGGCCAAACAAAGCCCTTATTTCCTTTTGCAATCTGTAAAATGCAGTCTGCTGCCTAAACAGATAATATAATTAGTAATAAAACGATTACTCCAGTGTCTTCTCCAGAAATCTGCTTCTAATAACCCGAAGAGTTTAAGTACAAGTCATTCACCGATACAGCTTATACCAATTAGGCTAGGTATTCCCTCACCTAAGTCCCCTTGGCTCTTGCCACATTGTAGGCCAGAAGTCAGAAACCATCGGTCTGTNAAATCAAGTCGGACCTTTTTTCAGTATTGATGAAAATTTGAAGTTAAGATGGAAAGTTAAAATACATACGTTAGCCATACATTATCGATGAAACCATAATAAACCAAGTATAGACATTAAAAAATCAATTGGGGAACGATTTTGGTTCTAACTTGCGTGTTGCACTGAAACATACCGAAAAACGTCGCATAAATTAAGGTAACCCTTGACAACAATACAATTAGAAACGGTCATGACCAGGCAGGAATGATCGTCTATTAATTTATCTTGTTGAGTTAATTAATCTAGTATTTACACAAAATAAGTTGGTTATAATAAGTTGGCTATGTGCGGCCCGCAAGTGACTTTAATTCGGACCTCCAGGCCAAAATTAATGCCTTCTGTTTTTTCTTACAAACATTTCAAAGAATAAATCAGCAGCTCGCCACACAGGATTCACATCGGTTGGCAAAGAACCTGACCCAATAAAATACACACCTGTACTGGCTCCTGTACGTCCAGTTCCATGTACTACTACACTACATATTAAATTTGGGGCCAGTTTTGCTTTTAATAGTGATTCCTTTGATATGTTAAACTCCACATCGTCACTCTCGTCTTTTACCCCAATGACAATTTAACTCGCTAGCCGAATGACAAACAGCAAGACAATTGTTTGTGACGTCGTCAAATTTGGACTATTCTGATCGTCTTGATGTTGGCTAATACCCCCATCCAAAAACGTTCTTAACTTTAACGTTGAAAATGTTCAAAATAGACGCAGAATGCGAGTAGGGAAAAAAACTCGGATTACAATTGTATGATGTTGCGAAATAGGGTTATAAAAAACTTTTAAAGTGTTGATTAACCAAGTGATATGAAAGATATAACCGTTTGCGGAATGCTAAAAGGCATTAGTGAGTTACCTACTTTCATGGCTTCCCGCTTTTTAGATTCAATGGAAAACTTCCACCCTGATGTCATGTAGCTTTCTGTTTTTTGCATTATACTTTGTGTAGACAAAACGTCAACTGTTATAGTATGTAAAAATTACCCACACTTTAATATCTCATCACAATTCTGCCTTTGCATACTCGATTAATGTTTATTTAACTTTTATTTCCTGAAATAGTTTTGAGCGGCACAAGCCCATAGAAACTAAAAAGATAAAGTTGGAATTAGAATGCAGGAATTTTGATGATGGCTGAATACTGAGCTGTTTTGTTATTGAACATTTTGAACGATGTGTCTACTTGCAGGAGAAAATGAAAGTACAAGGGTGAGAAATACTTTTACGAAGCAGTCAACTTTTTTCACTAGAAAAGTTGAAGAAAATGACAGAAACAACTGTGAGGTGTCAAAACTAATTTCAGAAAGGACCAAACCTTTTACTGATGGAGAGTTATTTGAAAAAATATTGTTGAATGTAGTAGATCCCGTTTGTCCAGCAAAAAAAGGAATTATTTTCTGCAATCAGCTTATTAGCAAGAGCTTTTACAAAGTGGATTGAAGAGCTGGCAGCAGATGCAAAAGGGGCTTGAAGGGAATTTTAAATGATCTTGAGTGTTGTGTTATTGCCTTGATGAATCCACAGATAGTAAGGATACTTGTCAACTTGCAGTGTTTGTGAGGGGTGTAACTCCAACATTTTATATTGTGGAAGAATTTGCACAATTGATTCCCATGAAATACACTAGCACTGGCGCTGACATTTTAGAAAGCATGAAATAAATGGAGTACTGAAATAAATCTTGATGTATCAAAGATGGTCATAGTAACTACAGATTCTACAGCTCCAGCAATGGTTAGAGAGAATAAAAAGGTTTTTGACCTGCTACGTCGACACAGCGACAGGGATTAAAAGCTAATAACTTTATTGAATTATTCATCAGATTGCATTATGTGCAGTATCACTGGATTTTAAGGACATCAAGCATGTGCTCGTAAAAACTTTGAATTTAGTACTAGCAAGAGGACTAAATCCCCACTGATTCCAACAAGTTCAGGACATTGAGGCAGAATATGACGAATTTTTACATGTTTGCTGGCTTAGCCGTGAAAAAACCCCCGCTCAAACAAGCATATACATTGCAGGAAGTGATTTCTTTGTTCTGGAAAATGAAAGCTCAACATAATTCTTGCTTTTAGGATCCAAGGATCCAAGGATCCACAAAAGATTCCCAAATGGGCTTTTTTGCTTGACATTACAGTTCACTTGAACGCTTTGAATCTTCAGCTTCAAGAAAAAAATTTCGCTTGTGTTTTGCCAAATTACTGCTTTTGTAATAAAACTTTCATTTTGGGAATCACAACTCCACAAAGAAAACTATGCTCATTTTTCTAAATTCACAAAATCACAAGAGCGATATAAATCCAGACATCTTTCTGAGCTCTATAATTTTTAAATATGTATTTATATTTTTTTTTTGTTTTTGTTGAAATGGATATCACACATCACACAGTTTCTGCAGAGGTTTTGTTATTGTTGTTGTCCTTCAGGTCATTCGACCCCTGGTGATGTCATGAACTTGTCGTCTCTATTCAGCTCTGCTTTTAGTGTTTTCGTTCAGTTGGTAAAAATTTCTCTACGTGAATCCCTTGACGTTGTCAAACCACTTTGTTGCAGGTCTTCCCCTACCTCTTTTGCCTTCGGTTTTTCCTTGCATGATTAATTATTCTAAACTCTTTGTCTACTCTGTTTATGTGGATATAACAGTTCAATTGTCCTTTTCTGATGGTGTTCAATAGTGATCTATCTGTGTATATTTGGGCTAGTAACAATTCAATGGTTCTTCTAGATGTCCATGACCCCGTTAGTAGTCTTCTCCATACTTAAAGTTCAATGGGTTTAATTCTCTCACTTCCCCTTTCCTTATTATTCATGTCTCACTTCAACGTGACACAGGCATTACCAGTGCTTCAGTTATTCTTATCTTTGTATTGTATTTAATGTTATGTTTGTGTCTTTCGTTGTTGTCAAATTGGCCACAGCTTTTCTACACAGCATTAACCTTTCTCTAATTTCTTTATTGTGATCAGATTTCCTAGTTGATGCACATCCAAGAGTGTTTTAACTACTTCAATCGATTTTCCATCTACTTCAAAGTTACTAATTTCTCCTGTCGTCACTATTTTTGTTTGTTTTTTTAATTTAGCAGTAGCCCTGCTTCTTTGCTTGCTTTTTAAACAGTTTTGGCAAGTTTTTCCAGATCCATTTTGGTTTCGGCATCCAGGTACGTGTCATCTGCACATCTCAAATTATTATTACTTCTACCATGGATTTTGATGTCGATGTTGTTATCATTTAACCTTATTTTTCTCACGATAATCTTAAGTGAAACAGGCAAGAGGATAGAATGCAGCCTTATCTCACTGATTTCAAACCGATCTGTTGGAGCATACACTGTTCGTCCATGTGCTTTCTGTTTATGGTAGACATTTCTAACCAAGGTTATTAGATGTTTTGAAATTCCCATCTTTTTTTACCACAGACCATATATTGTGTCCACACAGTGTCAAATGCTTTGGTGTAATCAATAGAACAAAAAAAGTATTTCTTTACTTCACGTACTTTTTCCAATATCTACCTGGTGCTTACAATTTGATTTGATGATTTGGAAACTCGTTTTTCTTTCTCTAACAAATCAAGCTGGCTTGATTGATATTTCTCTGTCAGTATAGAGTGTGAATTATTTTCAAAAGTATTTAGCTTATGTTGACAATAAGGGAACTTGTTCAATTTTTTGGAGATATTCGGATGTCTCCTTTCTTTGGTAGCGCCATGAAGACAGGTCGTTTCCAATCTACTGGTCATTCAGTGATTTTCAAGATCAGCTGACACGGTTTGAGTTTGCATATAATGAGTGTTTCTTTACCAGCATTTTTTACCAGTTCAATGGGGATGGTGTCAATACCTGATGCTTTATTACACCCAAGTTAGTCAATAACATGTTCTATTTCTGCTATAACTGACTCCGGTTCTTGTGCAAATTCTTCTTCTAAGAAGTTATTTGATATGATAGATCCCTGTTGTACAAGCAATGTGTATTCTTTCCATTTTTGCTGTATGTCTGTTCTCTTTGTGATTACTTTACGATATCAGTCTTTCACTGTTCCTATGGGAGATATAAACTATCCTGTGATCAGTTTAATAGCCTGGAAGACATTGCTTGATTTTGCTTTTGCACCTCTCCAAATATCAATTTAGCATACTTCTTTATCTTTTCTTGCCTGATTTCGAAAAACTTTGTTCAAGTTATAAAATGGTGAGAAGTCTTTTGGGGATTTTTTGGCATTTCTTCGGACCGATCTCTATAGCTTTCTGGGACAACCAATGTAATTTCCTGTTTCTCCTTCTTGATAGTGCTTTTCTTCTGCACTGACAGTGATGATACCTTTTGTCTCTTGCAGGAAGGGAAAATTAATTTTTGTACGAAAAGCTTCATACCAGAAGGTTGATTGCAAAGTCCCTGATCGATTCCAATTTACGATTACATAGATGTAAAAATTTCAAATAAAAAGATAGTTACGTAATTGTATATCGGTTATGGCAGACCACGGAAACCTATTAAGTTGATGGAACTTATGGTAAGGAAGGAAAAGGCAATAAACTTAAAAAAATACAACCGTATTTTACGCTATATCTACAAGTTCTGATAAACCTATGGGCTTCCATATACCTTGATTATTTACAAAAATTACATTTCTATCAATACTAATAGTACATTTTCCGAAAGTGTATACTACTCTGCCTTCATAGCTCCGGTTGGGTAATGGAACAAAAATTAAATCGTTGTCTTCCGCCTGGAAGTAGAAAAAGAGGAAAAGTACTTTTATTTGGTTGATAAAATAATGGTGGTAAGGTCAACACTTAAAAGAGTTATTTCAATAAAGTACAGAAAATATGTACTTGGAAAAATGATCTTTAGTTAAAACAATTGTGCTTGTAACCAAGGCTCTAAGCGTCCTTTTTCTTCCCTCCCCTCGAAAAGTACAATTTTCCTTTTACACTCCTATATTTTTTATTTCACCACTTTAGTTAAAACTTACTGAAACATTTAATTAAATTTTTAACACCTCGACACTTGGCTTTATACAAGAGGTAGATATATGATGCACGTGAAGGGATGTAGTAGTAAAAGCGGGTTCTTAGTCCAGGCAGAAAGTGACAACGACCGTTACTCAGGAGACGCATATCGTCATAACGGGAAGCGCATTTTGGGATAACAGCGGGTGGCTAGTACTCAATACGCATCATTGGTCGGGTGGTATAACAAGCAAGATGCAAATCCAATATTAGGCTGTGTAACAACAAATACAAAGGTACTTGAGTAGATAAAGTCGTAACAGTGGGTACCTAGTGCTTAAAACGGATCATTGGCTGTTGTTTCAAATGTGAAATGGGGCTAGGCTATTGAAACTTTAGTGCATAAAAAAAATTAACAATTGAAAAATGCTAAAAAAGATGGGTGTAAGAGAACGTCAAGGTAGAGCAGATTAGGTTCTTGAGTCATGTCATGGGGCTAGAAGGGTTGCAAACGAGCACAGGGAAAACAATTCCTGGCAAAAAACGAGATGCATCCAGAAGGAGCAATTTATAAACAGAGTATGGAAAGCAATCAATGTGTGATGCAATCAAGCGCAGGCATTTGCTGAATAAATGAAAGGCTAAATAAATGTGGTATTTAATGGTCGTTATTGTTTGTATACATATGGCACGCAAGTGTATCGTAAATAAAGGTTTTTGGTCCCCATTGTCAATAAGCTTTATTAAGCTATCTTACAATTCACTGTTTTGGGAGTATATTTCTGTGGTAAATGCTATGACAATTTAAGTTCTATTGCATGTTATACTCTTTGTTTCCGTTGTGAAGAAAGTAAAATGGAAATTCGTAACTATTCATACAGTATTTAAGAAATAAAAATCATATTAAAGTTATCCCTGAACACCAAAAAACCCCATGTTAAATTGAGGTATTACTTTGAAAAAGGCATCCTTACCTTAAAAAACGTGGCATTTCCCATTAATTTTGTAACTACTGTAATTCTCTTAATTATCTACTTTCAGACGTAGGGGGTACACACAAACACAACTTGAAATTACAGTGGTTTTTTGTCAGAACTTACCGCTTTTTCTACGAGTTCTTTAAAATTTGAAGGTGCATTTGTATTAAATGAAGCCTTTAAATCAAGAAGAAATAATAAGATACAAATAATTAAACTCTTTCCTAACTCTGTCAGTATAAAATTAAAACAACTTTATATACAGTATCAGAAAGTTTATAAGAATGTTCATGAGCAAAATTGGTAGGTTTATAAGAATTTTCTAAATAAAAGAAACCAAACATGACAATGGGTGTGTAATTCAGAAGAAACAGGTCAATTGGCGGTTCATCTATTCCAGCTAGCCACTGAGTGTGACACGTTAACAAAGTTTAATATCAATGTCATTTTAACAAATGAAAGTACATGTACAGGTATTCATTCTGCGATAAACCAAATCAACAGAAACAAAAAGAGTTAATAGTAAATGTAATAACAATAGGTCATCACCTGCCTCGTGCGAACGGGAATAATGGAAGTCCCCTCTGCATGATTTGACTACAAAACTTTTTACGCACCAAAAGAAACTTTTTATTACAAAAATGTCATCACAAGTTGATCATCTTTGCACAATACTTTTCAATATTTTTTTCAATTTAGGTAAAAAACCTCTCTTTTAAAGTAACCCAATAAAAAATCTCCCTACCAAAATACCTGTATCAAAATGTTCCTCTGTAGCGAAAAGGTTAGTAAAAAAACAAAAATCAGTTTAAATCATTTTGAGTGGAATTTTTTTACACTTCTATGCAAAACAAATGCTTTGTACACATTACGTCATGGTCCAACAATCATCATGTGATATGTGTAACACTTTCGCTGCAATCTGGTTTCCATTAATATTTACAATAAGTCATTACTGGACTGTCACTCGGGCAAGGTTTATGGCTGTTTATTGTAACTATGTCCTTTACAATATCTTTAAGAATCTGTTATTACTACAAAAAGAGTAAAGCACAGTTTTAAGAATTTTCTTTGGGAAGAAGGGCCGGTGGAGGGTTTAACAGTCTCTGTCTCCACAACTTGATAAAGGTTCTGGGCCTAACGGATCTCTGTTCCCAAATCGCCGTTTCAACTAAAACTCCTTGTCCATTACTTGTTTTAAAGTGCTATACACAGTAGATATGAATAAGAAAATCGATAAATAGATAAATTTAAGATGAAATATTATACCATTTGGAAATTAGCACCGAGAAGTTATGCAAAGTAATGCGCTATTAGTTTCACCTGGTAGCAACTTTTCATTACAGAGGTATCATATATTGTCAGGTTAAGTTGAAAGAGCAAGGACAATGGCAGTGAGCACTAACTGATTCGGACTGAAAAGTGGCTAAAAACGTATTACCTCGTTGACCAAGAGTAGGGTAAAAACGTCGGAAAAGCTACTTAAATATTCTTTTAATTTTAATTAAAAGAAACTTTTTTATGTCCAATAATCAATTACTGTACAAATTCTTAAAGTCTGAATCACTTCAGTAAAGGCAACATGTATAGTTCATATATGGAGACATTTAAATTCCTTTACACTTACATTCGTATGCAAGAAATAATGAAATAATTTAATAAAAAAAAAATAATTTTTTAAACTAATGTCAAATAGGTCCGCAGACCACAAGTTGAAGTGAAATCCCTTGTGTTGCGTGTTGTTGGGAGGTTATGCTCAGGCAGCCTTATGCATTGCAATGAACAATTCTATTGAGGTGAATCCGAGTTTAGGAAAAACCGTGAATTTGGGCAGGTCTTGTTTATAAAAAGTCCATTAAGGCTTCAGGTTTCAGTTTGCATGTCAAAGTTAACTAATACTATCAAGATATCAACTAGTTGTATTTCACTTTTCTTGTTATTTTTTCTGCCAAAACGTAAGCACAATATCCCAAACAATCCAAAAAAAACCCAAAACTTAACCTCACCTTTTCTGATGCAATTGCTTTAGCTTCGGCTTCCCGCCTAAAAGTGTGAAAAGATATCATTAGAATACACTGGTGTGTGATAACATTTCAATTTTTTATTACTATTTTGAAATTAAAAGCTTGTGCTCTATCCCATTAGTGAGCTTCAGCTATCACTTGCCGTTTCAGAAGACTCCAAATCATCATCGTTATCATCACCGTCATCATGCTCCTTTCTCAAGTGTATGAGGCGAGGACAATACGACACTCGATTCTCTTAAATCGTCCTTTCTCACAGCTTTTCAACCTTTCCCTTGCTTCTGTTCAATTTTTCCTGCCAGAAATGTTCAGAGTAGCCCAATCTGTGATAGGTTGACCAAAACAATTTTATTTTATGCCCTTTTCTATTTAAAACAACTTAATTACCGATTTTATCCTTTAAAGATGTACGTTGCATTCAAAAATCCACATTTGAAATTTCAAATGCCTTTAATTTATTTATTGATTGATTTTATTTATTTAACACAAATTTACATGTCCAATTTCCTACTCCATACAGAAGTGTCGAGCACGTCTAACAATTGAAAACTTTATTTTCTTACCGCGAGACCCATTTTTGTCTCATAAAGGACTTGAATCATTCTGTTACATACATCCCTGCCATTGATATTCTTCTTACAATACATTTTTTACTTTTGCTTTACCTATTGTTACCAATTGCCCTACTTAAAGAAAGCAGGTGACGTGCTCTATCATTCTTCGATCGATAGTTACTTTGCAAATTGTTATATTTTTATATTTTGTCATTGCCATGACTTACATTTTCCTAATGTTTATCGATCAATCATCCCTGTAAAAGGACTAAATTCACTTAAAGTCGTTGAAAGTCTGAGAGAACTTGCCTCTCCTAAAAAAAGTGGCTCCACATTATTTAGCTTGTTCTGAATGATCAGGGTAAAGCAAAATGAGTGTGTGGGTATAATCTTTACGCCTTCCATTTCAATAAAATGTGGATTATCCATTTCAATAAGATGTGGATTATCCATTTCAATGTAATTTTCTATTTTTAATCATCGATTACAATTTCATTTTGGACATGGACAGTAAGAACTAGTCCCGACTTCAGATACAGAAACCGTCCGCCATCTAGTTGGATATATTTTTATCAGATGAAAAAGAGTCCGAGCAACCATACAGTGCTTGAATAACGCAAAAGCTTACAATCTTTACGCCTTCCGTTTCAAAAAAATATGGATTATGCATTTCAATTAAATTTTCTGTTTTTAATCATTGACTATATTTTCATTTTGGGCATGGACGGTAAGAACTAGTCCCGACTTCAGATGCAGAAACCGTCTGACTTCTGATCGAATATATTCTTACAAGATGAAGAGTAGTCGGACCAGTCAAAGGGGTTTGAAGACGGCAAAAGCCTACCAAACAGTGTATTAAGTTGTCGTAAATTAATGACTGTAGTTTTGTCGCTTGATCCAAAAGCACTTGAAACATGTAAACAAAATAGTTTCTTTCAAAACATCAAAAAGCTTAAAACAAAAAACCTTGCGTGTTTTTTCCACAGAATATGAAATCTTAGTTATAGCTTTTCTATAATAAAAAATAGTATTTTTTTGTCTTTGTATATTCAAATAAAACTGTTAAGCTAAAAAAATATGTTTAAAGAAATAAACAGTTCACTTAGTAACAGCAAATACCATTCCCTCGCAAAAAATTCTTTTTTCAAATTCTCTATTTAATTTCTGATTCACTACGACCAACTAAAGTTGAGACACTTCGTGGTTATTCAAATTATCCTGCCTATTTCTTCTCAATACAAATAGAAAAATAATAAGTCACTCAAAATCTAAGAATTTTATTTATATATTATTATATTATATTTTACCGTCTCTCGGTGCTTGTAAGGTAAGCTACGTTTTCACGAGCTCCTGGTTGCAGTGTCCCTGAAACGGCTTGGTTCATAATGGACAGGGCTCTATTAAAATGCTCTGGTACAAAAAGGAAAAAGATTGGTTAACATAACAAACCATTATGTGGCTGGTGCTTATAGATAAAAATCCTGAGCTGATCAAGTTCAGCGAAATTGCAGTTCAAGACCATATACCAATTCAATCTATTTATTTATATATCTATACAGTGAAAAATTCTGTTTTTCCGCGTGTCTTGCAAAAAAAAAAGGGACGGGGCAATTGAAAATGCTGATTATAAAAGTAGTAATGCAAAACCAGGAGGGACTATTAACTGAATACGATTAAAGAATGTAATCGAGATTAGTGCTTTTTTCCTAAGCCTCTTACTTAAAACGAGATTCACGGAGTCTCATTTTGCAGCTATTAAAATTTAATGGTACTTCGACTGACTGAAAAAACGAAATCATTTTTCAAATATACAACATATTGTGGTCACATGTTGCAAGGGTCTTCTCCAGTAAATCTAAAACCAGGCAAGTCTGCAAGATTCATATATACAATGTATTGTGGTCACATGTTGCAAGGGTCTTCTCCAGTAAACCTAAAATCAGGCAAGCCTGCAAGAATCATATATCTAATTTATTGTGGTCACATGTTGCAAGGGTCTTCTCCAGTAAATCTAAAATCAGGCAAGCCTGCAAGATTCATATATACAATGTATTGTGGTCACATGTTGCAAGGGTCTTCTCAAGTAAATCTAAAATCAGGATTGCCTGCGAAATCCCTCAATTTCAACGGCTTTGTAAATATTAAAAGAACCCCTTAAAGTCAACGATGAGTTGCAATTGGGTGAAATTTAAAAATTCGGATTTTAAAGATCTCTGGTTTCAGTCCCTTTCTGAAGAAAAAATTGTTTAGTTTAACCAGAAATAAAATTGCTTTGAGAATTTTTCTCTGTGAGTTCTGCGATGAGCAGATCTCTGGCTGGGGTACAGTGGCCTGAATTGTTAATCCAAAGCAGATTAAACTGTTATTTCAAATTTTCAAAATTGTTTTACCAAACTCCAATTCGACATTGTAAGGTCAGGTGCGGCTTACACCTTAACTCTTAAGTCGGAGAGTTAAGTAAAATACCGTTTATTTAAATGTAAATTCTCCCATTGTGAACTGATTTTAACAATAAAAACCGACAAAATACGCCAAGGGCAGCCCGGTGTGCTTCAGCTAGCGGTAGAAAAATTCTGTAACTTTATTAATTTTGTGGTAGTAAATACCATAATATTTATTTCACTGAGTATGATGTACCTACCCTTGATAGCAGGATTGTTTAGCAAATCATCCGAGAACATCGACTTCCAACCAAGATACCTAAATGGAAGACAACATTGAAATGTAAGAAATGGCCGGGGATACACCATAATCACATAGTGTGTCACAAAAAAGATATTCGGAACTGTACGAGAAAGTACATGCAAAATTTTTGTTAATAGTACAAGTTAACAAAAAGTATGTACAAAAGAATAACAGGAACAAACCAGATTTTTTATTACTGTTAAGATTTTTTTTTTTTTTTTTTTAAATCTTAATAGTAATAAAAAATCCACCTGAAATCCATTAAACAGCAAACACATACATACACTGTAATCATAAACTCGAAAAAAGATTAAAAATTCTCAACCAAAAAACTTTACATCTTTTCTTCGTCACTTCTTGCAACAAGAATGTAAGGGTACCCGGCGAAATAGTGTTCAACGTAACTATCTCTCTGAAATTCATTCGAAGAACATTAAAATAGCACCAAAGGTTTTTAAATTGAAAACTACGTAAGCGGCACAAAAATACAACTGGAAGTAAAGAAGAAGAATAGGACAAAAATCTGGCTTGGCAAAACCCCATCTAATTTTACTTGCAAAAAGAAAGAATGACGCTGTGTAGAAAAGGATGATGATGATGATGATGATGATGATGATGATGATGGTGGTGGTGGTGTGATGATGATGGTGGTGGTGTAATGATGATGTGATTATGATAGTGATGTGATAATGATAGTGGTGTGATGATGGTAGTGTGATAATAATGTGGTGATGATAGTGGTGTGATGATGGTAGTGTGATAATAATGTGGTGATGATAGTGGTGTGATGATGATGTGATGATGAGTGGTTCAATGGTGGTGTGATGATGATGATGATGATGATGATGGTGATGATGATGACGGTGATCATCATTGTCGCTTTACCAATTTTACATTCTTTAGTTCCCACATTTTCTCAATGAGTTACAATAAATTATATATTGGTGTGAGTTAAAGTTGTTTGCTATTTGATTTGTCTGTCATACGGTCAGTCAAAACTCGTGCTGTTAGTTTGCTGTATATTTATAACAAATATGGAAAGCGCAAGTAGAACAAGTAGCAAGGTATTGAACGTTTAAGTACACCTGCTTCCCACAAAATATGAAGCTACATGCAGGGTAGGAAAATATATTTATTAAATTTAAACAAAATACCAAAATAATTTCGGCAAAATGCTGTTTGGCAAAGATGTATACCATGTCGTGATTCGTAGGCTTTTTCTAAGCTTCGTTTCCGGAGATACTTCCTCCATCGTCAGACTACTGAAGTAATTAGGTATAGCTAATATAGACGTTTTGATAGTGAGGACGTCCTTGGTGACAGGAATCGGAATTTGTTTATAAAAGTTACGCCATACCTATCTTGTGTTTGTTGTGTTTCTTTTCTGTAGTGCTTGAAGTCATATTTCTGGAAGCATGTAATATATGCTGTTGATGTGATTGTAACTTATTCATGCAACCCTTATGAGATTCTAGGTTTACTAGTCTTAAAATACACGTCTCTGCAAGACGTGCATTTCAAGACTAGTGAAACTAGAATCTCATAAAGAGCTGTAAAAAAAGTCAACAGAAAGATGCTTACATTTTCTAGTGAAATCGAGTTTGTACTAACATAACAAAATGATCACCATGATATAACATACCATTTTGTCACTTCGTTGTAATTTGGGTCGCTTGTCAGCCACTGACGTAATATCTAAAGAAAATTTAAATATGATAGGCATCAGAAACAAATAAAAGAATAACTCCATTTAAATACCGTGCTAAAAAATTAATTTGAATTATTATTTATTTGCTATTTCAACTTAAAGGGCACCTGTTAAGAGAAGCCATCTGCTCTAAACAATCAATTCAATACTCTTCCATCAATTTTCAGTTACACTTACAATAAATATTATCAATCATTCGCTAACGGCAGTCAACTGACACGGTAGACTCCCGTTTTCAGCTCCTACTTATTTTACGACTTTCGTGTTTCTCTCACCTCTTGGCTCGTAGGTGATGTTCTTGATGTTGCTTGACCAGCGGCGGTTTTTGGTCTTCCTCTATTCCGTTTCCCACACACAGCACCAGTTAGTAAGTCGTTGGTGAATCCTTATAAAAATACATTCTTAGTCAAAATAATATTAGATTTGACAAAGCCTGTACTGTGAATTAGTGAACGTAACAGTGATATCACTTAAAAATTGGTCTTTGAAGGGTAAGCAATAAATATGAATTTCCTATTACCTGTAGCCACTTTGGAAAAAAGTGCTTATCCAATATGCTAGCGAGATGCTGATGAGATAATAAATTTTTCCATGCCATAACCCATTGAAATGGTTCTACAAATTAAAAAAAATTATTACAGTGTGTTATGCTCACTTCACCATTTAATAGGTCTTTAATAGCAGCAACAAAAGTGCGGATTACTAGTTATTGTTATTATTATTATCGAGTGGCTACACACATAGATCGATTCTGTATAACCAACAAGCCAGTAAAGTTAAATGAAGGTGAATCGGCTGTACCCACTACAGCTAGATAATATCGAACAATCTACCAATCAGCCAATTAATCATCAGCCAGTCATCCCACTGTTGGCAGGTAGCCTCCACTTATTCCTCCATTTCTCTCCTTGACGTGTTTTTGCCATTACGTTAATGCCATACTTTTCTTCCACTCTGCCTCTCTATCTCATTCTTGGTCCTCCTCTCTACCGATCTCGTGAACTCCATCCTCCAAGTTTTGGACCACTTGTGATTTGCCATTCTAGCTATGGGTCCGTCCCATCTTCCTTTAAGTAATTGAGCTGCTGAACTAAAATATTTTACTTGTACTGCATTTCTGATCACCTCGTCTCCAAAGTTATCTCTCCAAGTAAAATAAATTGAAGATCTTTTCATACTTCACTATGCTACTGCCAGCTTCCACAACCCAGCCACTGCCTTTTCCTCATGCTTGAGCTCTCAGCGTCGTACACCACTGTAGGTAGAATTATTGAGCCCGTTACTTTTTGTCATAAAACACATAGGGTTTTCCTTATCTTTTAAAAGTTTGCTGTATTTTCTGAACCTCTGGCAGCCTGTTGCTATTTGCTGAGCTAATACAGATAACCAAAAAATCTACAACAATTTAACCTTCTTCAGTGGCGGTACACAACAAGTGAGGAAACACACGTTGTTGAAACGGTTGTTTTTGTATAAAAAAACTAATGATTACAGCACAAATGTGTCCTAGCTCTAGTGCTACGCCTAGTATTGGAGCAATGGTTTTAACTTGATATTTGTACCTTAACTTACTACTACTACTACTACTACTACTACTACTATTATTATTATTATTATTATTATCATCATTATTTTTATTATTACTATTATTATTACAATTACTATTACTATTACTATTACTGTTACTATTACTATCACTGTTACTATTACTATCACTATCACTATTATTATATTACTATTACCATTACTATTACTATTACTATACTATTACCATTACTATTACTATCACTATTACTATCACTATCACTATTATTATATTACTATTACCATTACTATTACTATTACTATACTATTACCATTACTATTACTATCACTATTACTATCACTATTGCTATTACTATCACTATTACTATTACTATTACTATTACTATTACTAT
>RDPX01000209.1:896288-913574 GCA_003991215.1 Morbakka virulenta | reverse complement strand
AGAAGGAGAGGCAACCTGTGACTTAGACCTACATAAAGTGCATTTGGAGGGTGAGAAAATTGAAGTTGTCCAGAAGTTTTGCTACCTTGGTGACACCCTTGGAGCCGAGGGGGGAGCTGGTGCAAGTGTTACAGCAAGGGTTAACAGTGGATGGAGTAAGTTCAGGGAGCTAATGCCATTGTTAACCAGCAGAGCTCTGCCATTACCTACCAAAGGTAGAGTCTACCAGGCATGTGTACGTAGCACAATGATGTATGGCAGTGAAACTTGGCCAGTGAAAGCTGAAGATGTCAGCCGCATGGAGCGGAATGACATGAGAATGATAAGATGGATGTGCAACGTAAGTCTAAAGGACAGGCTCAGTTCTAATGAACTCAGAAGGAGATTGAATCTGGACAGTATTGGCAGCTGTATGCAGAATAGGAGGCTTCGTTGGTTTGGTCATGTGGAGAGAATGGACAAGAATGCTTGGACAAGTAGATGCAGAACAATCAAGGTGACAGGAACCACTGGCAGAGGAAGACCAAAGAAAACATGGGAGGAAGTGATAAGGATGGATCTGAAAGAAAAAGGTGTTAGCAGAGACCTGGTGAAGGATAGGATAACATGGAAGTCAATTTCATGAAATCGTCCAACACATGCTAGCATGTAAAATGGACGTTAAACCGAATATGATGATGATGATGATGATGATGAAAACACGGTGAGAACACAATGACCATGCCAATATAAACAAAAGATAAAGCTGAATGCGGGAATAACAATCTGTAAGGGTTGAAATAAGGGTTGGGCATCAAATTGTAAAGTACTAATTCATCTACAATAATTTTTTATCACCATCTATGTCTGTATATATGTGTGGGCAGAGAAACATATTAACAAACACACACAAGAAAATTGAATTACGAAGGGGAAGTCAAGTTATGAATCAAACGCCACATTTAAAAATCCCTTTTCTTTGCTTCATATTACCATGATAACGCTTTATAGGTATTGCAACTGAATGCAACACCACATCTGGCAAAGAAAAGTGTGCAGTTCAATGTGTGGTCGCTAAAGAAGGTTGTAAGATTTCCAGCACTTCAACAAAATATCTAAAAGCCAAGACATTAAATTATACTAGCACAAACAACATTAGCACTACACGTTAAACAAATTCAGATTTGCAGTTAGAATGATTTATATATACACAATTAAGTGCCACAAATTCGCCAAAAAACATATTCATTTGGCCTATTTTTAGGACGCTCTAGCCCGCTTTCCTCCAGGCAAACATCAGGTGTTTACCCAGACACAATATGCGTCCGATAATCGGAAGATGCCGCCCGCACAAATTCCTGGCTATTTTTTAACTAAAAAGAAAAGGCTAAAACGCTGTTCAGATTTGACATATTTTGGTGTTAGTGAAGCTACAACAATTCTTCACTGCCCTTTTCAAACCTAAAAATACCTTTTGAAATAAAAATAAAAATAATCTATTATTATACAATTAAATTTCAAAAGTATTTGCTTGTCCCTTTGTCAAAAAGATATATTTTACAATCAGCATGCCCCCTATTTTATCCTGAGTGGGTTATCGTAAAGAAGCCAGGGGTCAAGTCAAGCGTGTCTTTTTTTGATCCTACGTTGTGCTTCACATCCTAAATTTTAGTTCTGTTAAAATTCAAAACTATCTAACATTTAGTCATAAAACCCTCGTTAACTCGTGGATATGTGTACCGTAGAAACGATATATTGTAAATGGAGTTATGATATCCTAATGAATCACTCTTTCCATAAGGCATCAGCAGATAAATACAGACGCGCGATAACATTTCATTGAGTTCGCTGAGACAGAACTACAATAATTACCATGTACTGTATCTAAATGGGCGGCTATCGTAACTTACCGATGATGTATTCCACGGCTTAAACTTAAGTAAATAATGTTTTCTTTTGTAAATGCAACATGAACACAGCATTCCTTTCGAGCTTCCAAAATTACCAACTTCCAATACCTCTTTTTATCAGAGATATTGTAACGGTGGATGAGGGGGGGGGGGGTTCTAATCCTAATAATGACTGCAAAGCAGTTACCAGCTTGGAAATTTATTACTTAATCACTTCATTTTTATAAATAAATTTTCACGAGTTTGTAATGTGGGTCATTTGAATACATTTTATAGACGCAACCTTACTAGTAAGGATTTAAGTCCAAATATCTCTACACCGCACAACAAGATTGTGTCATCTCTATATCAATACTTTCAACTTGACCAGGTGGCGACTGTTAAATGTCTGTTATGCTACATATATTTTTACACTATTAAAGATCCTACCTGGATGTGTTTCAGCTTGATCAGGCTTCACATGCTTATGGCCTAACGATCCATACCCAGAAAGAACCTTGGTTTCAGGTCCTGTCATATCAACAATCTAAAAGAATTTAGTAAACAATATTCATCTTATTCAAACAAACATACAAACAAAACAGCTTCTTTGTATGGAGGCATGATATAAATAATTTCAAAACCCCTGACTTAGTCTATAGTGCATTTGGACTGTAACCACGAAGCACTCGGCTTGATTTCCTGAGCGGGAAAAGAACCTGGCGTGAGGAGGGGAGTCTGACATCACTATTCCAATAGAGTCTCTTTACGGTCAATGTTTAAGCCAAGAATATGATTAAAGCTATGCTAAGTTTTTGTTCTTGTTTTTTCTATGCTGAAGACCCATACAAGGTATATACCCATTACGTGTATGGAAAGGGAAAAAAACGAGTAAAGACAAGAGATAAGTGTTACATGAAAAAATAAGCGTTAACCTTAAGCACAAAAATATTCAAATCATGTCGGTAGAAAGCACTCAGAAGCCAAAAAGTTCAACAGCCTACCTGTCCGAGAAAAGAAACTGCATCCATAGTAAGATTTATTACGACAACTGCATAAGGATGCAGACGTTGCAAAAAATGAGTCACACGGGATGGAACAAACTAAACTGGCACGAACAAGTAAAGCTCATAAAAATACTTCTCATGATAATACCTCTAGAAAAGACTAAGACAAGTTACATTTTGTCGGTAAGACAAAAGTTGATAAGTAGCGTCACGATTTGGCCTTATTAAGTAGCAAAAAAGTCTCTGAACTATATCAAGAATATCAAGCTTAATAATATAGTGTTCCAGTTCAAAACACTTTGTCTTTACCTTTCTATGTTACGCTTACTCTTGTTTTCAACAACTGAGCAAACAAAGCCAAACGACGAATAGGTTAATACTTCTTTTATTAAAATTATTAAAAATATTACAAACATTCCAAATTGAATAACCGTTTCACGCCTACTGTAGAGTAAAAAAGATCAGCACCCTTCCTGTCACTAACATCACTAAGATTTTAATTCCTTAAATATGACGACGAAGTAAAAAATACATTTATACACGCTAGTACCTATATTAGAAAGTCCTTAAATTTAAAAAAACTGCGATGAAATGGAATGATATATATAGTGGTTTGTTTATTCATTTATTCATTAATTACATTTTCTTATATTTCATAAAAGATTAAGGCGCTGGTTATGAGGAAATCATGCTTTTCAAGCGGATCGTTATGGCAAAGGACAGGTTTATGATCATGGAGAAGCAAGAAGATGGTTGGGCTGAGTATGTTGACGAGTTGTTCACAGATGCAATGGGAGAAAACCAAACCATGAAGAAATCTATCAATGGCCCTAGCATTCTACCATGTGCGGTGAAAGCAGCAATTACGAAGATGAAGGTGAATAAAGCCACAGGTCCAGGCCGAATCTGCATTGAGATGATGAAGGCACTCGGAGAGTTTGGGTTACGCAAAGTCACTGAACTACCCAACGATGTATATGACAGCGGAGAAATCCCTTCAGAGTTGACCAAACCTGTCTTCATCCATCTCTTTTAGAAACCTGGTGCTCCGAGTGGGAGCTCCACCGAGCCATCAGTCTCATGAGTCATATAACTAAGGTCCTTATGTGAGTCATAATGGCAAGTGCAAGGAGAGCAATGAGGCCAGAGATAGGGAAGCAACAATTTGATTGTGTCCAAGATACAGGAACAAGAAACACTATATTCATAATGAGAACACTATCGGAACGAGATACAGAAATGCAGCGTAATATTTGCCTGTGTTTCATTGACTACTAAAAGACATTCGACAAAGTGAAAAACGAGTACCTGATGAAGATGCAGCAAGACCTGGACATAAAAGGTAAAGGTTTAACTCATAAGGAATTTATACTGGGAGCAAACTGTGAGTGTGAAAGTGCAAAAAGTTATTGGGTAATAATACAATATTCGAAGAGGAGTTAGGCAAGGTTGCGTCTTCTCATCAGATCTATTCAATTCATATAGTGAGAACATTATGAGAAGTATCGAGGAAAACGACGGTTTAGTGATCGGAGGGAACAAAATGAATAATATACGATATGCTGACGAAACGATCTCCATAGCCGACACTCCAGAGAAGCTACAACAACTACATGACACAGTCGTAGAAGAAAGTGGGGCAAGGAATCTTACTGTCAATGCCCGGAAGACTTTTTTCATGGCTCTGAGCGAAGAGAATGTGAATTTGAGCTGTAAAATAGTTGACCAAGACATTCAGCAGGTAAAAAAAAGTTAATTATCTTGGTAGTATGATTACATCCGACGGAGGATGTTTGGTGGAAATACGGAAAAGGATGGCCACAGCAAAAGAGGACCCAGAAGAATTCAGATTGACGGGAAAAGTGTATGGGAAACGAGGCAAAAAACGGCCAAGAACCACATACACGGGAATCATAGCAAGCATGGTCTACAAAGAGGGAGATTCAGCTACTGAGGGCAGCGAAAGACAGGAATCTGTGCAGTGGCATGATCGCCAACGTTATGCTCTGAAGTGGCATTTGAGGATAATATTTTAAATAAATATTATCAATTAATACTTCATTTGAAAATCCTTTTACGATAGAGCAAAAAAAGTCTGGGTATTTCAAATCAACAACCCCAAAAATGTAAGATCGCTACACTTATGAAAAAAAATCTAAATCTTAATGCAGACTTAACCGGAAAACATCATTAATCAAAATAACTGTTAAAAAATATACCAACAAAAACTTAATTTTCCTTATCAGGTATAACACATTGATTTTTCCTCAACCGAAAACCAAAAACCAAAAATCGCTTTAACATCCGTCTAACGTATAACTGGCAAAAGTTAACCTTTATATTGTTATATTTGTATAATTTTCTTTGTTTCGAGTAAGGAATTATTAAGTAGTCGTCATCAACCTCTGATAATCGACCCAGTGACGAAGTTACGCAAACCGTCTGAAGATTGTCCTACCTTTGTAACTTTCTATATTCCAAGGAAGATAAAAACGTCCTGAGCTTTAATCCCACATATTTCAGTACGTTTTGACATTTATGATTAAACTACTCCTATATAAATATTCTAAAATATTCACAACTATTTCAGCGATGGCAATATAAAATTTATCCTTTTCGTTTCTCTACCTTTTATAAGGGGCAGTCAAGAGAGGAAGTGATCAGAAGTGACAAACAATAAGTTTCTCAGGGGTCAGTATTCATTTTTGCGAGTCTGGGTATCTAAGATTCTTCAACAAAACTACATAATTTCAACCTTTTCATCACATACGTAATTACATATTTGTATGAAATGCTGAGTCATTGAGTCTTTGACTGATATTGTGCCCCTTAAGCACCGGTGGAGTTCTACAGCTCCGAAACTTCAAAAGTGAAAAAAATAGCAACGTTTTCCAAACCAGCGACAATTCTGCGAAACTCCACAAAAAACAACACTGTTTTGTACGAAACAATTTGTACCTTCACTTTACTGTACGCAAGCAAATTGGATGTCTTCTTCTCTGACTTTCCTGATGACTAGATGTGAAAAAATACATAAAGAGAGTTAACATTAGATTGTTGAAAATAGATGAAAAATAAAAGACCAAAGCTAGTAAACTGTCTTCTTTTTTTTCACTCTGTTTCATAAAAAAACCCAGTAAGAAACGCCATCACACATTGGTCAAAAGCTTTTCACATAGAAATTTTTTGAGGACCTACATTAGGCTGACATTGCGTTTGACTCTATCAAACAAAACACGCCCGATGGTTTTGTCAACATTTCATTATCATCTTCAAAAGGTAAATTCCAGGAGATATCGTAGAGTGCAGTTTCAGCGGAAAAACCGACCGAAAACACTTTTTTGGGTCAATTCATTTGGAGTATCTCAGACAGTCACCTTAATGACCGATTTGTTTTATGATAAGTTGTTGTCTGAGTATATCGAGGACCCGCGGCTTAATGGTTAGTGCAGAGATTCGGGGTTCGATTCCCGATAGCTGACGAAAAGTAATTGGAAATTTGTAGAAGAAACAGCTATTACTTGGCGCCAGGACGGACATTCGGCTAACAAATTCCTCACTTCCAAAACAAAGTCCTCCTGTAGGGCACCGTCTGAGCTCCAGCAACTGCCGAAAATGACATTAAAACGAAAAAAAAAGTTGTCTGTTTGAGTACATACATCTCCTTCTGGTTTCCAATAAAGTCAGTTTTACACATATTCGTCGACTTATATGACTGCCTAAATAGCATTAGACAGAGAAACCTCTCCGTATACGTGCCTTTTGAAAGCAAATGCCAGCCAGAAAAGTGACAGCAAAATTATTTGTAAAAATATTAAATTTCCTAGACTAAACTTTCAACCATCCTGCGCAAAGATAGAATATATTCATGTTAAAAAGGTTTTTCTCCAGTTACAAACCTTCACATCCTCTGCTGTCTTGTAAATATATTTTGGCTTGCTTTTTTCCTGATGATAAAAAGATGAAAAGCATTCTACATTTAAGAAATTTCTATCTAAAAAGCCTAATCACTTAAAAAGCCTATGCAAATTAATAATATATACCAATATCAACTACTGAATATTAAAATTTACTACTAACTATTAAACAATTTAAAACGTTCCACATGCAATATCTCCTAACCATTGACTACAGTATCGAACCTACAGCTTTATGCATGGCAGTATTTTCCCAAATGGTAGCAACTAAACAAAACTTACGTAATGCGGAAACAGTTTTTAAACCTGTCTTGATTAGGAAATGTCTATGAAATTGATGTCTAAAAAAAGCTGGGCAAGATTGAGGCTTGTACGGGGATTCACATGGCCCAATGGAAAAACACAGAAAACGGGCTTAATCAGTTAGGCAAAACTAGTTCATTCTGCTACAATAAGCAAGGGCACATCAGCTCGTCACCAAGTCGAAAAAGCACGTGTAAATAAGAATTACTATAAAAAAGAGTATCACCGAAAATTTGGCTCAGGTAATTTTCTTGACTAACCTGACAAGTGGCGTTGATTAAATTCATCTACAAAAGCTATCCTACTTACTTATGCCAAAAGACTGACCTCTAGCAATTGCATGCTACTACTATCAATTCTACTTCTGTCTTGGATACCGGGCAAGTTAAACTTACTTGTCCACTTTTCTTCCATTGGCTTAAACGTCTAATTTCTTCCTTGATTCTTTTATCCTCTTCTTCTTCTGAGTCATGTTCCTTCTAAAAAATGCAAAAATGGGCTACCGCATAAAAAAGAGCAAAAATTCTTGGTACTGTAGTGGGAAGTTTCTTATTTGACTCTTCTACGTAATAATACAGTTGAGTAGATTGGCAGTACAATCAATAACGTTGGTGAAACTGTGACGGCGGATATTTATATTTTGAACAAACATAAAGAAGAGTAAATTTATAGTACGTGAAGTCATTGGACAAAAATTATTTTCTAGACTGCTTTGGGGAATGGTAACAGTCTAAATCATCATTTTTGCTCCACAGACCTCTGGATCTGGATGTAGTTAATAGGAAATTGTGTGAACGAATGCAACTTGCTTGATAAAATACGTTTTTCCGGTGTCGTGCGAATAAACACTCAACTGTAAAGTATTCATATCAATACTATTACATCGGAATATTTGCATCTTAGAAAATCACCAAATACGGAGTAAACTCATAATTACTACCTATGAACCCATCAAAAAGGGTGCAGTAGGTAAAAAATAACTATATTTCTAGATTGTCGAGGCCAAAGAAATGACATCAAATCAGACCAAGAAAATGTCGGAAGGAATACTACCATGTTAAACTATCAAGTATCAACGAGCAAAACAAGCTACCCTTAGAAACTAGCAGAATTCGGAAGGGATTTTGTGTCTGCACCCATTTCCTGAAAACTTCCAAGGTCTGGAACACCCTTTTAGTCTATTGCTTTCCTCTTAGTAACAATCTAAATTGCTTAACATCTAATTTCAATAGATTTCTTCTACATTCTTGTTATTGCTGCTCGTTTTCAACTTCTTAATTCCTTTTATCCAAAATTGATTCCTAGCTAAGTTGTCGCAATATCTCTCCGTGGTAAATCCATTTAAATGAAGCAAACTAGTGCGTGGAAACTCCGACTACGTAGCGTACATTAACACATACATAGTAGAGCAGCTAAAAAACCAAGCACTTATATTGAGTGCATAACACACTTTTGTCTCATCAAGGAATCTAGTTTATCTCATTTCAACGTTAAACAGACAATTTTGCACAAAGAGAAACTTTCTTTTCTTTGTACTCATCAGGCTACTACTGCTAGCATGCAAAAAGCCGAAAAAAACAAAACTTTATAAATCGTACTGAAGTTCCCTTTGGTCTCTCAGGTCCATACGCTCCTATTGCTCCTCTTCCTGATCTTTTGAAAGCCTGAACAGGCTCTGTTATACCCTAAAAACAAAATATACAATAAATAAAATCGATAAAAAATAGAATACCAAAATAGACAATCGATAAAATCGATAAAAAATGGAATGACAAAATAGACAATCGATAAAATCAATAAAAATAGAATAACAAAATAGACAATCGATAAAAACCATCAACGTATAGAATTTGAGGCAAACACTTGAAAATAATTGTCAAGAATTAAAAAAATCACTCTAATGTTTGATGGACTAGTCATTGTGATCAGCTATATAGTATGTAGAAATGCTCACTGATTACAAAACAAAATAACTGACGGTCAGAAAATGTGGTATCTGCTTCATATACACTAAAAAAATTAACGCATGGGTTAACCAACAAACAATAAAGCCACAAATTAAGCTTGAATGACACCAAGGATGCATTTNGACAATCGATAAAATCAATAAAAATAGAATAACAAAATAGACAATCGATAAAAACCATCAACGTATAGAATTTGAGGCAAACACTTGAAAATAATTGTCAAGAATTAAAAAAATCACTCTAATGTTTGATGGACTAGTCATTGTGATCAGCTATATAGTATGTAGAAATGCTCACTGATTACAAAACAAAATAACTGACGGTCAGAAAATGTGGTATCTGCTTCATATACACTAAAAAAATTAACGCATGGGTTAACCAACAAACAATAAAGCCACAAATTAAGCTTGAATGACACCAAGGATGCATTTATGGCAAAAAAAGTTAAGGGGAAAGGGTACAAATCCAGTAGTATATATTGTAATGGAAAGGAGAAAAAACGTAGTATGGAGTAATTCAAACGACCACCTAGAATGTTAAGTAAGTAATGCATGTGTATTTTTAAGCTGCATTTAAAATAAGTATATAATAACATAAGGTTACAAATTACTTCATGATCTGTTTGGTTCCACCACTTAAACTATAGTTTTCAAGTCTTCAGATTGTCATTGGGAAATAATATGACAGGCAAGCATACAGATATTCAAGGTACGTGGTGATCAGTATGTTTAACAGGCATGACATGAATTGTATCGAACACCCTTCCTCCAGAATATTCAATTCAAAAATACAGCTATACTATATATTAAGTTTCATTTTGATATACAATGCACTCAAAAACATTTCACAGCCATTTTTGAATTGTCAATCCACCAAGTTCACATACCTTGGTTCATACAAAAAAAAGTTCAAGGAAAGTTTCAATTTTTTTGTTGGTATATATGGCATATAGCTAATTCCTTGTATCGTAAAAGGATGACAATCACATGAACAATATAGCTGAAGTGCTGTGTACAAATGAAGCTACATAAGGAGTTAGTTTTTACAACATGTTATCTAAAATAACTCTGAAATCCTTATTTCTATAGTATCGTCTACAAATTCCTTTGACAAATGATTTTTAGGAACTGGATTCAGCACATTTCCTTCTTGTAAATTTTTATTTCTTTTTGTGGTCAAGATTGTCAATGTCAAAAGAGGTTTCACATCAGCATCAAGCTGTTTTATTCTAATGATCATGACAAAGTTATTATCACTTAGCAAAAGTTCTTAGTTTGATGAGCTTGGCTAGTAAATCCTTAAACCTAAATAAAAATAAAATGTGTTTATATACTACTTATATTTGCTGACAGAAGCTCAGTTTTAGATCATGTGTTTAACTTCTTTATTTAAAGATAAAATCAACCACTCTTTACATAAAGAAGCTACCACAACCATAGGAATATAAACTAAAATATATAAATAATGAGGTGCTGGTGAACTAAGAGTAGCATGATCCATCAGAATTCAGCACCCTCCTTTCTTTTAAAACAAAACTGAAGCTGAACTAAGAGTGCAACTGAAGAGGTTGGTTGACTCATTTGGTCTTCAAAAAAATCTTTGGGGAAATACTCAGCTTAGGCTTATGGAAAAAGTTAATTCTATGATGCCTACATCACTCTACTTCTTGGTGCAATGTTAAGACATTGGTCATCAATGTCAGCTCAGGAAAGGTACCTAAGCATTTTCACGAGAAATGTCTGCAATATTCTCAATGTTACATATCTCAACTTTCCCAGTAATGTTAACATTTAGGAAAACTATCAACACTCTGTTATGTATTACAGCTCTGTAATACAAATTAATATAGTGACCATGAGAAACACCACAACTGAAACACAAAAACAGGATGTACAAGGTGTATCTGTCTCGTAGACTAAATACAAGTCTCCTCTTACATACAAGTTCTTTTCTCTTTACACTAAATCTAAATACCTAGAGTACAAGGTTGTGTTATCAGGATGGGTGTTGATAAACTGAAAAAAGCCCAGGAAGATCACTTACGTAGAGAAGGAAGAGAGCTGGAACACACCTTTGAATACCTGAACAGATTAAGATGTTCAAAGCTGAACTGATGCGGTGCTGAACAGTGAAATACCTTTCTGCAGATTTAAATTTATATACATATATATATATATATATATATATATATATATACTTTGGATTAAATAAGCTAAAAAGTATTAATGCTAGAATTATAAATACAATCTTTGGCATATCATGACATTATGAAGTTTATTAGCAATATGGAAAATTTAAGTTTATACGAAACCTTTGATGTGAGTTTATGGAACTCCAAATGTTATGTAGGCCTCATAAGTAACCAACAGAATTACCAACAAATTAAACTTAAATACACATACCTCTCCCCCTTTTCCAAGACCTTGTCCAGCTTTATATCCCATCTTGGCAAAGAAATTATTACAAATAATTAATGAAAGAAACTTTAATGTGACCAGTAAAGAGAAAGCCAACAAAATCTTTGACTAAATAAATTTTCAATGCAATCCAGTTTTTTCTGTCACAAGCATTCCCACCTTGACATCTCATTACATTAAAATTTACTTTTAACAGTAAACCACAGGATTAATTAAGCATAACTTTTATTCAATACTAAACAACACAATCATATGCAAGTTTCCTCAATAAGATATATTAAATGCCTATATTTTTTTCTTTTTCCTGCTTGCATAGGCTTGGTATGACAATTAAACCAATTAAGGGAAGGATCAATATAATTTCATATAGTACTACTGCAACAATGTTATTTTTTACAAAAAAATATTAAAAAGCCATTATGGTCATTTTGGTTTCACAGCAAACATTCTTATCTTAACAGTTTCAAATTAACAGTAAGAATGATTTTAAAAAAACCCTCAATACAATTCCAAGATATCTCTTTACTTTAGACTATTCAAATACACTATCAACTCAACAAATGCAGTCTGTTTTTATTCAAACCTTTTCTAGCATCTTAGTTCCAAATCCTCTTGTATGTTTTTCCCATTTCCCAAAGTCCCTAAAAGTAAAACAACTGATAAATCATTTAAATAATAACCACAAAACAACAAATTAATACATATTTTGTCAAATATCATAGAATATTTTGCACACCAACACTCCTACCCTTAATTTCATAGTAGATATTATCAGGTTACTTTGAAGAGTACATGAATATCAGTGAAAAATAAAATCAGGCAAAACTGAAGGATGATTTAGAAATATACTGGTTACCTATTATCACTGAAAGAAAATCATCATTTCCTTCTAAAATGGAATGAAGTTAAATATTTCCTAAATGTGATCAATTACACTATGGTCTTTGGCCATAGCAAAAATTGTAAAAATGATACCTGACCAAAAATAGCTTGAGTAAAGGTCTTGGTTATCAAAATGAACTTCTTGACAATTTTCTTTAAGCCTCTTAATTTCACTACACAGTTTTCTTTTCTTCATATTATCCAGCGACCTGACCAAGGCCTCCTTTTCCCGGCTGGTGTGTAAACTGATCCTCAATTACAATGTTTTTCTATGTCTTTCTATCTTTTAATTAAATTTTTTCATATCCTTTTTTCACATCTGCACTGGTTCTAAGCTTCTGTTGTCTTCTTATCATTTCCTAACATTTATGCTTTTGATGGAACATAAATTGAATGAGAACAAACTCTCCACATAAGATATGGTTGCCCAGCAGCTGGGCAGCCATATCTTATGTCCAAACCACTACCACTGAATAACCTTTGATGCAACCCATAAAAAAAACCCTGAGAGGCAAAGTAGAAAGTATGAGAAAGAACAGACTTTTGTATCAGGAATCAATCACCTATGCAATGTTCAGTCAGGCAATCACCTGCAAGCAAGCATAATATTGCACAAATTTAAGTGGACGATGTGCTGGTGAGTTATTTTGACTCCACAAAACTTACCCTGCAGATCCTTTACCCTTACTTTTATCTCCTGCAATGAAAAAAGATAAAGCTGTCTTAAAACATTACTTTCTGTTAAAATTTTTAACTTGGGCAAAGCAATCACAATTGAAGAATAAAACAGCTTTCCTTGAGGATGTTATGTTACTTTCAAGCTAAATACTATGTATGTCTATAACTTGGAAAAGAATTTTTGTTACTTTTACTATGGTTACCAATATTGCTTACTTTCACCTTTACTAACTCTGTAACCACATGGTTCACAGAATTTCAAGTAATACTATCAAATTGTTTTTGTTCAATAAACCATGCTTCTCAATAAATCTCAAGAAAATTGTTGCCATGGTTCAAAATCTGCTTATCAGCAATGAAATAGATGATTCTGAAAATAGTGCTACAAGTGGTGACTTTTAGTGAGATCACACAGACTTACTATTTATTTTTGGCAAATGTGTCTTCACAGTTTTGGGAATGAATTTTTATACCTTAAATATTCCATAATGTTTTGAGTTTAATATGATCATGATAACTGAAACTGTGGTTTGAAACTGACTCTTCAGCCAATGTACAAGCTATTCACTTCAAGATCAAACCAACCATTCAAGACAAAAGAGGTAAAGACAGTAGCTGCTTTTCAGATTGCTTCATGCAATGGTGTAATGAAGTAATATTACTACCTATCAGGTGTTCTAAAATGAAATTGTCAATAAGTAAACAATTCATCTTGTCACTTTGAACTCAATTTTTTTCAGTTTTAAAGTTTTTCACATGCAATGGAACATAAGATTTTATTCATATTACTTAACAATGAAGCACATTGTATTGATAACTATGTGTTGAATAAACTGTATTCCTATATCAATGATTTCATCAACACCCTTTACCACATAAAAGTGTTGTACTAACATTTAAAAGAACTAACATTAGAACTTGGGTATTCAAATGTAGCATTCAAGTACATTACAATATCTGAGAAGTTAAGCACTGTTTCTGCCTCTCACATTGTGCTGTTTAAAAATAGCTTAGGAATGTATTTTTTTAAAAATTACATTGTAATCAAACACCAAATCCCATATATAAGATTTTATTTGGGGAAGAGGCTCATTCACATGAGTTAGTTAAAACAGGGAGCTTCTTTAAGTATTTATGGTTAACAAGAGTATCAAGGTCCCTCTGGTTTAACGCTCTTGAACAAGCTTTACTTGTTTTTTTTGTTATTCATGAAATAAAAAACAAGCATTTCTGAAAGCTTCCTATTTTCTTACTGGTTTTACTATTATTAATGATTTGTAGCTGTAAATACCAGAAAAAGCAGAAAAGAATCTTAATCAGACTTCTTTTCACACAACTAATATGTTACTGTCTTTCCAGATTTGTCCAGCACTAATACATATACTGACTAAAATGGATTATCATACATATGAAATCTATGTTTCATCTGTCTGTCTTAATACACAGACACTAGTGCCAACAGGCTTATTCTTTTTTAATTCTTGTGATAATGCACACAAAAAATCATACTACATAGTTTTATGATCACCAGAGACAGTATCCTGTCAGTAATTGAAATTGAATTGAAAGGTCCAGTATTAAGCTAACAGGTTGGTGATACAACATAACCCAACTGGCTACAACAATATAGATCTATCCTATTTCAAATAGCAGTAAACCAGAAGTGACTGAGAAGAGCATTAGTTAATCATATGAGCCACTCCATTTAAGTTTATTATTATTCTCTATCACTTGCTGTAGCAGATTATTGAGCCTGTACATGTTTTCAGAGACACCATTGGGGTAGTGGTAAAGTCAATCAATAAAAATAAAAATACCATGACCTTAATCACAAAAAATTGTTTGAAAGCAAAAACAACTATAAATATAAACACCCATCAACTTAAAACTGGATTTGCTGAATTCTTTGTTTAATTTAGTACTGTTAAATTATGATTTCAAAAGGTTTCAGTAGTATACATATATATATATATCACCTTCCACTCTGTATATTTTGGAAAAAGTATTCTTTGATCATGTGCTTCAATGTGTTGACATTGCTTATGGATTTTAAACCAGATGCTAAATTATTCCAAAATTTTGTCCTGTGGTAAAATAGACATTTTTGGCCTGTGTTACTTTTCCATGAAGGGATATTCAATTCAAATATGGAGCTTCTTGTTACATGACACTTGCTGACTGGATGGAATGTTTTATCAGTATAAGGTGGTGCAGTTTCTTTCAAAACATTTATTATAGTTACACATATACTTAGATTTATTCTGTATTTTGTAGAAAAGTAAGGTAATAACACTCTTTTAAAAGTCACCTTTCCCTTTCCCAACATATTGTTTCTTCTCTTTTAGATCATACTTGGTGCTTGGTACAGAGTTTTCTTTGGGACCTTTCTGTTTCAGTGGTTCTGTATCATGGTGATCACTATCATCATCTAGCAAACAAAAAAGGAAGTTTTTTATCAGTTATGGTACTATTCATAAACTACCTATTACCCTTATTGGTTAGGACCTATATTGATAACTTCCAAAGCTCTAATAAAGTAATGACAAGTAATCATTACATTGTATCCAAATGTCACCTTCTTAAAAACAATTTTAAGATAACACACTTTTTGGATCTGCTTATTTACTGAAATAAAAAATGCATTCTTGAAAGGCTTAGGCAATTACACCAGTTAAGAGGGCAAAACCAAGGTGTTAAAAAATATATAGGGGCGAGAAAAGACGAATACTCTGAGTAATTTACCCACCACTATCTACCTAAAATTGACACAAATGATCCTTGCAATATAGAAAATAGTGGCTGACATCACTACACTGTTTTTAACAATCTCTTTTGTCTGTGATGCTGCCTGTTTCTTATATATACATATTTGTGTGTGTTTGTGTGTGTGTGTGTGTGTGTAAGGGAAAGAATATAGGCCTATGTATACATTACGTATTTTTATACTTTGTTGTTAATTTCATACCCTGAGTATCCAAAGAAAAACGGTACAGAACTGACAGATCTTTAATGTCTGCACTTTCCTTTCCTTTCTGTACAAAACCAGCGCTAATAAACCCCATCGATCCTGCATAATCACTTTGTTTTTGGTCTTCAAACGACGGCCTATAATTTTCGACATCATCGTCATCTGCCCAAATTCCCAGCATTGCCTGCTCCTTGGTAAACTTTCGTTTTCGTCCACCTGGTTGCATAGCATTATCAAGGTCAAACTGACTTATTCTGAAGTCTTCCACTTCATCGTCTGAATCCATATTAGCGAATATGGTACTCTGTAAAGTAACTCCTTAAATGCGAATTTTCTGTGTCCCTTGACTGAACAGCCTGTTAATGTTTGGATTGTGGACGAAAAGACTGAAAACAGTTCTACCGTGACAGTTTTATCAGTATTACGGAGCAATAGTAAGTGTCAAAATAAAGTATCGAATCAATCCTACCCTTTATGCTTTTTAAAGTTTTAGTTCTTTTAACTTAACTATCGCTGAAACCAACTAAATTATTTTTTCTCGTATCCTGCACACTCTGTTAATCTAAGATCCTCGTTTTCATGATGACCATTCCTTTTTGTTTTTCATCCCTGGGAAGCGGTTGATTTATGTACAAAATAATTAAAATCTCTGTTTTGGAATGTCACCAAGCACTTGTTTAAGTCTGTGTTATTTTCAAATTGAACATCTTTTGACTAGTCTTCTTTTTCTCCACAGAGAAAGTGCCTATCATACTGAAGGGGGATACTCGTGACACATTGAGAATGAAAACGAGGAAAAGGAATACTGAGTAACTCGGTTAAGGGTATGGTATCTGATAAGACGAACAGAAAATTTAAATTTCAAATGAAGCGCGAAATCAAGTCAAATCAACTGAAGAACACGAACCCTTGATATACATTTTGTCCAACACCAACTGGCTGTTAGATGAATTAAAAATTAATGGGCAGAACTGAATGGTTACACTTTATGACGACATTTTTTTAAAATCCTGTTGTGGCTGTTGTGTGTGTGTGTGTGTACGGGCTAGCCATTTGAAATTGCTAGACGTCTAAGTCGACTAGTGTCTTCCTAGCATACGCCAATACTGCTTTAGGTTGAGTGGCAAGCCACTCAAGTCTTCCTTGATGGTGACCAAACATCTGTTGTCGGATACAGTCCAGTGCTGGACATGAAATTAACCAGTGTTGAAGTGTGTGTGGATGTTGTTCACACTTCGGACAAGTCGGATCGGTGTCAGGATCCAGACGATGGAGATAT
>RDPX01000209.1:877561-890724 GCA_003991215.1 Morbakka virulenta | reverse complement strand
ATAATTGATCTCTAATGTTCATTTGTTTTTTGATGTCCATATTTAACCATGGACACGGTTTACCTTTAACTCGTTTCACGATCAATGGAGCATGTTTATTGAACGTGTTCGCAAGATAGGATTTCAGTAGGTCCCATGCGTCGTTAACGTTCGATATTTCGTATAGAGCATTCCAATTTAACGATCTAAGTTTTTTGTTCATTTCAAGGTCGTAGTTTTTGAAATCTCGACAACGTATCGTTTTTGAATGATATTTATAAGTGTTTATTTTTCGCGTACAGCCAACCATTTCATGGTCACTCATACTCGTGGGAATCATGTCAACTGATATTATATTTGATGCAGCATTACTTGCAATTATATCAATTAAGGTTGCATTATTGTCATTGAAACGTGTTGGTTTTGAAATTATCTGTTTAAAGCCATACAGTGAAAGAATTTGTTTAAACCTCTGTCTTTGTTTTCGTTTGACAAAAAGTTCACATTAACATCTCCCATGATGATACATTCTTCTGATTCATATACGGCTTTGGATAAACTATTTGAAAACTTGACATTAAAATCCTTTGGCAAGTATAATGACGAATCCGGAGGTCTATATATAACACACAATAAGTAACCTTTTGAGCTTTTTGGGGTGATTTCAAGCCACAAACATTCAATAGAGTCTTCCTCAAGATCATTTTATTTATAAACGTGTACCCTGGAATGTCGTACATAGAATCAATGTCAGATACTTTACTATGCGTTTCACTGAGTGTAGGAATTTTTCTGTGCTTGGAGCGTTGTAGAAATTCCTCCACTAGTTCATTCTTTGAAAAAAGTCCACAAATATTTTGATGAAACAATTGTATTCCTTTCGGTCAAGGACAAGTTTCTATGTCACCGGCCATGATTAATAACAAGGCAAATACAGATTTTGATCTGGGATTTGTGAAAACACATTTCTTTCTCAGAACATATAAACTTGAACATATAATCTTGATGTATCAATGACGAGTACGGATGAAAGCCGAGAGGAAGTTCGTGCTCTGGAAACCCGGATCTTCTCTGCCAAAAACTACTACAAAAACTTCGGTACATGGAACGTTAGGACCATGTGTGAGACAAGAAATCCAGCCTAAGTAGTTAAAGAGATGAAAAGTTACCAACTGAAAGTTTTAGTAATAAGTGAAACCAGATGGACTCGGCAAGGTAGACTGTCAAGCGGTGACGTTAACATGTCATATTCAGGAAGTGAATCAGAAGATATGTGAGGAGTTGCAATACTGCTAGACAAGGAACCCGCAGATAAACTAATCAGTTGGGAACCCGTCTTGGATAGGATTATTGAGGCAAGACTAGACGGCCGTCTGTTGAAAATTTCCATCGTACAAATCTATGCACCAACAGAGAACGCAGAACAACAAAAGAAACATTCTACAGTCAACTACAGGAAATAATAGACAGCCTCCCTAGCCATGACTTGAAAATCATAATGGGGGATTGGAACGCAAAAATAGGACCAAATTGTACAGGATTTACCAATGTTTTAGGCCCGCGCGGCAAATAACACGAATGGCAATGGCCAGAGAATGACAGAAGTTTACACTGAGCATGACCTTTGTGTTGACAACAACTATTTCAAGCACAAACTTATTCATAAATTGACCTGGAGATCACCAGACGACAACACATTAAATGAGATAGATTTCATCTGTATAAATAAGAGATAGGGTTCATCACTTCTAGACATTCGAGTTTACAGGGGAGCCGACGTGTTTTCAGATCACCACCTCCTAGAATCAGATTGAAACTACAACGATTGAGAAAGCGGACAAAGAGAAACCCATACGCCGTGGAGAAATTTCTTAACCCTGAGGTGTCAGAAAGGTTTCAAGAACAGTTGTCAAACCGCTTTGCAATACTCCAAAGAGACATAGACCTCACAGAAAAGTGGGAACGATTCAGAGATGCAATTCATGAATCTGCCAGTAGTATTGTAGGCCAGAGGAGGGGAAATAAAAAGGAACAACGGATTTCAGAAGGATCCTGGAAATTGATTGATGAACGTTGAACGCTGAAAAGTAACAGATATACAGCCAAAACTAGAGAGTAAGCTAGAGATGCAAAAGAACGACACAAAACAATGGACAGAGCAGTAAAAAGAAATTGTAGAAGAGATAAATAAGCATGGTTTCAGAAGAAAACAAAGGAAGCCCAGGATGCTGGAAACCGTAATGACACAAGAGAGTTGTTCGAAATTGCAAAACAGCTTTCAGGGAAAAAATAGTTATGCAAATATTCCGCTGAAGAATAAGGAGGGTCGCAATCTTACAACCGAAGAGGAACAAAACCAAAGATGGATGGAGCACTTTAAGGAAGTACTCAACCAACCTACACCAGACACACTGTATAATTGGAATGAACGTATGACAACACGGGAGTTGAATGTAGAAGCAGGGCAAATAATCAGAAAAGAAGTTAAGAATGCCATAGGAAGAATAAAAAACAACAAAGCCCAAGGAATTGATGGAATTTACAGTGAATTTTTGAAAGTTGCAGGAGACGCAATGGAGGAGCAGTTAGTGGATCTATTTAACACAATTTGAAAAGAAAACAGAGTACTGGAAGAGTGGAGCAGGGGAGTGGTAGTAAAGTTACCCAAGAAAGGGGACCTCTCGGACTGTAATTACTGGAGAGGAATAACACTACTTAGCACCACTAGCAAAGTATTCAGTAGGATCATTTTGAAGCGGCTACTCAATGCCGTGGACTGTAAGCCTCGTGAAGAACAGGCAGGTTTTAGAGAGGGGAGATCATGTAGTGAGCAGCTATTCGTTCTGAGAAACATCATAGAACAAAGCTTGGAATTCCAGTCTCAAGTAGTTTTGAATTTTGTAGATTTCCATAAACCTTATGACGGCATTCATTGAGCATCACTGTGAAAAATTCTGAAGATATACGGAATTCCAGAAAAGATTATTACACTCATCAAGTCCATGTATGGTAACCAATTCAGGAATCACAGAAGAATTCGAACTAATCTCTAGAGTCAGACAAGGTGCATACTATCCCCCTTTTTATTCATAGCATGTTTAGATTTTGTGATGAGATGAAAAATTGAAGGAGGAGGTTTTGGAGTCCCCTGGGAACATGATGCTCATTTACAGATCCAGATTTTGCTGATGACATAGTCCTATTGGTAAGAGATGTCACGATGTGCCAAGATATGACAGACAAGCTAAAGGTTGAAAGCTCAAAAGTGGGATTGAGGATTAATGAAGGAAAGGAAAATAATGAAAATAGACAACAGTCAAGAGCTAGAAGTAACTGTCAGAGGTAATCCACTAGAGGAGGTAGATAAGTTCCCGTACCTTGAAAGTTATTTGACCAACACGGGAAAGGTAGAAACAGATATGGTCACAAGGTTAAGCAAAGTTGAAGCAACTTTCAGATCAATGACGCATTTATGGAAATCAAGATGGATAAACACAAAGACAAAGATCAAACTCTACATGGTAATAGCTGTTTCCTCTGCACTATATGCAAGTGAAACTTGGAAATCAACTCGGAAAGTAGAGAGGAAGTTGAACTCTTTTCACAGGCGAAACCTGAGAAGAATTTTAGGATTAACATGGAGAGATAGGATTACTAACGAAGAAGTATATAGAAGAACGGAACAAAAACAATTACAAAAGTTGGTAGAAGAAAGGAGATGGAGATTAGCTGGTCACGTAGTAAGATTGCCACACGATCGTCATGGCAGAAAAGCAGCAACGTGGAAACCAATAGAAGGAAGAAAGCGTGGCAGACTCGCGAAAACGTGGCAGGCGACTTGTAGGGACGACCTGATTGTTCGTGAGGTGTCACCCAGAGCTACTCAAGCTGTGGCTGACAACCATAGACGCTGCAGAAGTCTTGCTGCCCGATGTCTTGTGCAGCATAGGAGAGACTAAGGTCTAACATAAGGAATGTAGATACTTATACCCAGAGTTCCAAGGCGAGATCGTCAATGTTACAGACGTCCAGAGCTTCCTGTTGTATGTAATGACATCGAGACTCGAGACCCGTAGCTTCACGATGCAGAAATTGAAGAGACTGAAGATAAATATTTTCTTGTAAAGCGTTCTCATTCTCTACCTCTCCCCTTCTGCCTCATCCCCCCCAACACACACACACTTTTATTCTCCCCCCCCCTCTCTCTCTCTCTCTCTCTCTCTCTTTGGTCAGTCAGAACTAACGCATTACTTGTTAGAATAAAGGTTAACGCATCATATACAGAAATTTCGCGGGACAAAAACGCAAGGTTCGTTGATGAGCTGGAGCACTATGGATGTCAAAAAACCTGCATGAAAGTAGAAGTAAAGACATTTGAACTCGTTTCAATGAAGCTAATATGTTTCGCTATTTTAGTCTTGTAAAATTGATGGCAATGAATTTAACACATTGACGTAGTACAAGGACTTAATGAAATCAGTGAGACAGTGAGTATTTTCTTCTGTCGTCACACATAATCAAGACTAACTGTAGCCAAAAGCAATGTCATGTAAAGCAGGTAGAAAAAAATCTCCTAGAAATATCGTGTCAAGTAAAGATTTCAGAGACATTCTTCGACATTACTTCTATAGATGCCTTGGAGGAAATTATCGCCTCTGAGGTATCTGTTGACTGATGTTAAGAACAAAATGCCCACATGACCAGGGGGATGTTGTCTACTTTGATGTCACCACCTGGATGCTACGATACCTCGTGTCACCACCTGGATGCTACGATTTATGATAAGTGTGAGAGTAATGATGTGGTAGTGGCAAAAAGAGCTTCTTAAAACACTAGACATTGAAAGAATTGAAATTATGTTGGTTAAGAAATCAAACAACGAGAGTATTTAAAAATTCCAATTTGACGTCAACCAACCACGATTTAATATACAGAGGAATGAAGATGGTCTGTACGTTTCTCCTTTTGTTGGGCAGAGGATTTGCAGGCAAAACCAGATACGAGGATAGAGCCAGTAGCCGGTCTTTTGGTTTACGCGTAGCATAGCTTTGTTGGAGGAACAACCACAAACGCTCTTTGTAAAGTCGCACCGTAGACAAACTGGCTTCGAACTTCGAAAGAGTATGGGTTTTAGTGTGTTGATCCCCATTGCTGTTGTCGTCAAAAGCATACTTTGTTCAGAGCTTGGGTTCTCTAGCAGCGGTCAAAAAAGTAATTTCTCTCCACTGTAAGTCTTGTTGCAGTTTTCTTGGAACCAAACGCTTCTGTGATGNGAAGTAAAGACATTTGAACTCGTTTCAATGAAGCTAATATGTTTCGCTATTTTAGTCTTGTAAAATTGATGGCAATGAATATAACACATTGACGTAGTACAAGGACTTAATGAAATCAGTGAGACAGTGAGTATTTTCTTCTGTCGTCACACATAATCAAGACTAACTGTAGCCAAAAGCAATGTCATGTAAAGCAGGTAGGAAAAAATCTCCTAGAAATATCGTGTCAAGTAAAGATTTCAGAGACATTCTTCGACATTACTTCTATAGATGCCTTGGAGGAAATTATCGCCTCTGAGGTATCTGTTGACTGATGTTAAGAACAAAATGCCCACATGACCAGGGGGATGTTGTCTACTTTGATGAAAAAATTTCGTGTCACCACCTGGATGCTACGATTTATGATAAGTGTGAGAGTAATGATGTGGTAGTGGCAAAAAGAGCTTCTTAAAACACTAGACATTGAAAGAATTGAAATTATGTTGGTTAAGAAATCAAACAACGAGAGTATTTAAAAATTCCAATTTGACGTCAACCAACCACGATTTAATATACAGAGGAATGAAGATGGTCTGTACGTTTCTCCTTTTGTTGGGCAGAGGATTTGCAGGCAAAACCAGATACGAGGATAGAGCCAGTAGCCGGTCTTTTGGTTTACGCGTAGCATAGCTTTGTTGGAGGAACAACCACAAACGCTCTTTGTAAAGTCGCACCGTAGACAAACTGGCTTCGAACTTCGAAAGAGTATGGGTTTTAGTGTGTTGATCCCCATTGCTGTTGTCGTCAAAAGCATACTTTGTTCAGAGCTTGGGTTCTCTAGCAGCGGTCAAAAAAGTAATTTCTCTCCACTGTAAGTCTTGTTGCAGTTTTCTTGGAACCAAACGCTTCTGTGATGGCATATTGTCATTTGTGTCTGGATCTTCATCTTCTTCATTTCCTAGGTAAAAAGGACCGAAGCACTCTTCTCTCTAAACCTTCATGTCTAAAAAATGGCCAAATTATGTTAATTTCTGGTTTTTCACATATTTCAAAAGCCAATTATTTGGGACATTTAGCTCGTTACAAATGTCTTAATTTCTTCAACGCATTATTCAAGGAACTTAAAATGTTCTGCGGTAACATGTGCTTTGGTGATCTGTTACTTTCTTTTATCAGTCTTTCATGAAATCCAAATCTCACAGCCATACGTCGCCATTGGAAAAATACAAGTTCTAAGGATTTGAAGCTTTTTGCCTTTGTTTTGACCCTGGCATAAATTTTTCATGTTATTAAGTGCTCCAATTCGAATGGACAAGCGAATTCTAATTTCTTTGCTGTTGTCCTTATTCTTTTTCATTTTCAAACTCTTCAAGAGCTGATCCATCAAATTTGTGTATTGCCATTGTTGACCCTGATGGTTCTAGATATGAGCATCACTTTTGTCTTCCTTGCATTTATCTTCAAACCATGTGCCTCACGGTGATCTTTTGCTGATTTTACGTAACGACCTAAACCGCATAATGCAGATCACCTATAGGACATCCAGCTCTTTTCCATTACTTTTCGAATAATGTTTTCTGTACGAATGAAAATAAGAGCTAGGGAGAGTATACATCCCTGACTAGCCCCTTCCTTGCTAGAGAACCGATTTGCTTGCTCGAGAACCAATTTGACAGGAGACTGTTTATCATGGTACAGCACTTTGATAAGTTTTACAACATGAGGTGGAAAACCCTTTTTTAGCATAATAAGCCACAATTGATTATATCTTGCACCACCAAAACTTTTAAATGTCCATTGCCCAGCTTTTAAAATATGGAAAGAACGTTTTCTAGTTTTTTTCAAATAAAACAAATCAGGTTAATATTTCAGCTTGGATCTAAAAAAAAAGGGTTCGTAAGATAGTTTTCCAAATATCTTTGAATTTTACCTGTGTGATGGGCATAAACACACTAAAACACACTCCCTCAAATTTCGAGGTTTATTTTTGGATAGGGAGTAACTTTTCAAACAGCCTGTTTAGTGGATGCTCCTAAAAAGGTTTGCCACCCCTACACTGCAAGGCTGGCTCCAGGGTTGTCTCCCAGGTCTCTTATCGTTGCTCTGGTGAAATTTTTCCTGTTTTTTTCAAGAATGCCTTAAAGACATATAAAATGATTATGTTCTTTCAAGAAAACCAATTACTATTGAATTTTGTTAGCCGCTGAGGGGGTGACTAGAAGTGCTTTTTAAGTAAAACGCCATTAGGAACAAAGCACCAATCCCAATTGCATTCTTTCATCACACATAGTTAGTTGTCCCTCAGGGTTTCTACTTGTAAACATATGCAATTATTCATGGTATTTTTTAAGTGTTTTTTGGCAGAAACAGACGAACATGAATAAGAACCCCGGAACTTACTCTTTTAGTATTATAGATAACAAATGACAGAAGATCGTTACCTTTGGAGCTCACCTTCTCAATCTTTCTTCTTTGTTGCAACCTTATACTTCCGTCTGAAACGCTGAAATTTGACATCGCAAAAGAAAAACCGGAACTGTTGTTTGTAACCCTGAAAAAACCCGAGGCCAAATTTAAGCTTGTTGGTTGGTTCCTTGAGGGACAAGATGGGTGCAAAATGTATTTGTATTTTCTTGCTTGGTATTCTACTTGTGGTGCATGGTAAGCAAATCAGTGATTTTTTTAAAAAATAATTAGTGCCAGTTTGAATTCTTACAGTCAATTGTTTTTACGTTTTGTCTTTGAACTGCACAACCTTCAGCCCTTCACCCCGGACAGCACTCGTCTGCAACATCAATAACATAACAGACACCAAAAGGAGTTATCTGAGAACGCTAATTGAGAATGTTTTTGCTTTGCTGCCACTCTTTAGAGTGTCAGTAAGGTTTGTTATTGTTTAACTTGGTTACACTATTGTAATGCACTTTGTTTGAAGACTCCAGCAATGTTAATGTCATTTTATTTCCAGGTTTTGAAAAGTCCTCAGTTTTGCACCAAAACCTGATCAACACGCACGGTTTCTCAGCCTGTGGTACCATATGAACTGTTTTCCACAAGTCAGCGCATTCACACTCTCGCCTTGAACGTGGTTTCAGTTTGTTTTCAGATTGTTCTTGTGGAAACAGACAAATTGCTTTTGCTCATCGGTGATGGTCAATTGTGTTAGGAAAAGGTGACGTAATAAAAAAGAAAGGAAACTATGATTTAACTCAGATTTAATATTATTGAATATTAAACTTTTGATTTTTTTACTGAACAAAGTAAGAAAGTAATTCGTCGACAATTTAGTACCAAGACAAATATGATTTTAAATGGGCCAAACATAGGTGAACTGAAAGTCAACAGTCGTTGTTGTACGAACACCCCTTGTTTTTGCTACTGTACAGCGCGTAGACGTTTTGCAACTGAAGCAATGCCAACAGATTGGCATTTACAAGTAAGCGCGGGGTTCAGTTCAGAGAGCACATTGATAAGAAAAATGGCCGGAGCTTGAACGGCTTGGCCTTTTAGGAAAACACTTTCCATTGACTTGGTAAACCCGGCGCAAGAAAGAAAACAAAGCTAAACAAACTACTTGATTGGCCTCAGCAGGCAAGCCGTTTGCACCAACGCGAGTTAACTTGTACGCTCTAATGAGGTGGTAAACTGCCTGTTTTATTTCAATGTTACAACCTGACATATTAAACTTGACTAACTGCTTTAATATCTGTTGAGACAAATGAAATTTTTTTAGGTCGGGTGAATAGAAAAACAACAATCGAATATTTGTGAATTGCGGGGAAAAGTGAAGGCAGACTAGCAAGAGGGAGAGAAAGGATGACTTTTATGAACAATGTAACCAGACGAGTGGTAAATTCTTAGTTTTGTTTGCTTCGAATATGACAATTGTTAAGGATAAAATAGGCAGACGACGAAATAATCACACGCACACAGGCACACACAATATATATATATATACCTGTATACATATAGATCACTACACATACATACATACATACATATGTACCTATATATATATATATATATATATATATATATATATATATATATATATATATATATATATACTCAATCTGCAGACAGTACCGTTTCGCCCTTTGAGGGCTCATCAGTGCAGCACAGAGCTTCTGAAACGTAACTCTCTGGCCTGTTCCGGAACAAGCACAGCCTAAAGAGCTACTGTGGGATCCTGTCAGAGTGCTCAAACTACGCAAGCGCAGTGAGCTCCGCATATATATATATATATATATCAGATAATAAAAGCACCACTACCATCACCACCTCCGTCGTTAAGGGCAGGGAATACGCAAAGGTTAATTTCCACTGCTGTTTTTTGGGAGAGCACGTAAGTATTTGGAAATGTAAAACCGAGATCTGTAATAAAGAAAAGTTTAGCCCTGTAGGCAGTATATGTTTCCCCACAAGTGGCTCGATTACTAATGCCTCCTTTTTGACTTTGATTTCCATTTTTACCAGTTAATTTTTTAAAATGTGGATTCACCGACGCTTTCCACCTTTTAATATGGAACCTGTTCCTGTCAGTTACTTCACATATGAACAGATTTAGTATTGGTTTTTTAATTCCCTTTTACCTATTAATTTGGGGCGTAGTTCTCAAAGATTTTTTAAATTCTGTTCTTGTTGATCTAACCATTTTGAGAATGACCCTTTAAACAGTACTCACGTTTTTGTTTTAATTGGGAGTATTAGTGTTGAGAGTGTCACCGATATCTCAGTAAAATACCGTATTAATTACCCACTTGTTCCCCTTGTATTTTAGAGACCCATTGTACTATTTTTGTCGATTTGTCAATAAACAACGCAAAGAATACGTTTGGTCAGTGAAGAAGACAACAAGTGCCTAAATGGAACATCAATTGCTTTAGTAATAGTGTACACACACACACACACAGGGAATATATATATATATATATATATATATAGTATTACAGTGTAACACTGAGTGCCAAAGCTAGTGTTGGCTAAATTAATCACCATGAGAAAACGACACATACATGAACAAATAGCAGGTATAGGCAATACGTATGAATGACCAACAATGCTTGTGAGGTGTACAGTGGTAAATTTGCAGATTTGCAACCGTGGTCTGAGGTCGTCGTCTACAAGTATTAGGTCCTCTCAAAGACCGATGTTTCCGGATTTCAGACCATAGCCAGAATGTCTGTTTCACGCCACTCACGTACTGTTTTTGAGATACTCCGGTCGTATACACGACGTCAGCATATTGTCCATGGCCTAAACATAGTTTATTAAGGAGGATCCATGTTTCTCGTGGTAGGTCTTTTACAAGCGGTTGAATCGATGGTGTCGGCAACAATTGTTTAATGGTATCTGTTGTTAAAAGATGAGCACAGAACTGGAATCACAACACTAAAATAGTGAGCTTTGTTTTGTTATTAGCCCCATGACAGAGATAGTCAGCTGAAAGTTCAATGGAACTGTCAGACAAAGAAACAATTATATAGAAACTATGTATCCCCTGTTAAATTTGAAATAAAGGTCCAACCCCACCAAAGCGCTATCCTAAACATGACTATCCCGTCTTAACGCCCATTTTTTAATAAGCACCCGGGGACATAGTCAAGGAAATACTGCGGAAATTAATATCTAGATATGCTCTGCCAAGGTTGGCCCAGAAGAAACTTTATGTTTCAATGTTATGTAGAGTGCGTTCCCTTGCAGTTCTTGTTTCGTTTCATGGTAATAGATTGAATTGTCATTTTCCAAAATGACAGAGGCAGAAAATCTATAAAATGCACAGTACAACAGTTGTCACTAAAGTAATTTTAGTTCCGTCAGCAACTGCGTTTTGTATGTGATGAGAACTTACATCTTATACCCTTCCATTTCTTACTCACCACATATGCGAGGTAGGGTCTTAAAAGGAATGATGAGCATTTTTAAGGATACTATGGTGGCATCTTGGAACCGTTGTTTTGGTATACTAATACCTCTTGGGTCTTCTTTCAGCTAGAAGTACAGAATTTGATTTTGCAATCATTTTTGTCTACACAGTCCACATACTAGTCTACACATGAGGTCATCCCAGCTAAGGTTTACTTTTCCTACGTATGTCATACATGGAAAGAAGAGAAGCATCCTAATAAAAAAGCTGTTGCTGNCGTAATTAAGTGCTAGATTGTGGGTTCCAAGGTTGTCCCTGTAGAAACTTTATGTGTCAATGTTTTGCAGAGTGCGTTCCCTTGCAGTTCTTGTTTCGTTTCATGGTAATAGATGGAATTGTCATTTTCCAAAATGAAAGAGGCAGAAAATCTATAAAATGCACAGTACAACAGTTGTCACTAAAGTAATTTTAGTTCCGTCAGCAACTGCGTTTTGTATGTGATGAGAACTTACATCTTATACCCTTCCATTTCTTACTCACCACATATGCGAGGTAGGGTCTTAAAAGGAATGATGAGCATTTTTAAGGATACTATGGTGGCATCTTGGAACCGTTGTTTTGGTATACTAATACCTCTTGGGTCTTCTTTCAGCTAGAAGTACAGAATTTGATTTTGCAATCATTTTTGTCTACACAGTCCACATACTAGTCTACACATGAGGTCATCCCAGCTAAGGTTTACTTTTCCTACGTATGTCATACATGGAAAGAAGAGAAGCATCCTAATAAAAAAGCTGTTGCTGATGTCTTGCCATAATTGAATCGTTACTGGTTATCTAAAACGCATAATTATTATAATTATTATAATTATTAAAATATTTTATGTGTGGTCATTTGTATGCCGGCTCCAAAACTCTGTAGAGTGCAGAAAGGATATTAAGAACTACTCCAGACATGGCATGTTTTCTCTAGAGTAAAAAGGGTCTATTGCCCAAGACATTTTCTTTTATGTGCCGCAAGCTGATCGCTATATAAATATATATTTATATAAATATATATTTGAGTGCAGAGTCTGCCGTGTTCATATTGTAGATTGAGAACCAGTTCTTTATGAAGTGTGACACTACAGCTAGGTCTTTACCCACACTTGTTATTCCTTGCAAATTTTACCATTTGGGAATGTGTCTTCGAAAAGGTAGCATTTCTGTTAGTTTTACTGTTTTTGTGGGTACTTTTTCTTTACTCCCCTTAAACCTGTTTTTCATGTGCAGTTTTGCGTATCGTTGGTATGAAATTACCCTTCTTTGTTGAAGTCATTAGGTCTTTATCACTGTTGATGCATTACACTGGAAGTGACCCACCATTATTTCAATAACAGATGTACGAATTAGCCACTTTTGTTTGACAAGAATACCTCATTTGTTCTCTTTGATGGCACATTTGAGTATAAGCTACACAAGCTGTAGCTTAAGAACCCACCTTTCATGATGCCTGGAAGAGGGAAGCTGAAGAGAATTGAAAAAATGAATCGAGAACAACAACGACTTGAAATAGATTTTGTTCTCTCACTCACATATCCAAGAGAGAGTGACAAAATAGAGTGACAAAATAGAGTGACAAAATTATCATTAACTGATATTAATAGTGATTATGCTCAGGCAAAGGCAAGAAAAAAATTGCTTTAGTCCAGACCTTGTTTGTGTTCTATCTGTACACAAACTTCGCAATAAATCTTCATTATTGCGTAATGGGTGTTTTTAGAGTGAGTTTTTAGAGATTTTGAGTTTTTAGATGCCTTAATTTAATCGTAGCTTAAAGCACGTATCTAGAGATTAGGCTATAAGCCACTGTAATTTAGTTGGGGTAGGAATGTTATACTATTGTTGTAACGAAGCGTATATATTTTTAATTTGTTGTGAATAAAAATAATGTTGAGTAAGAGATTAATATCTAGTAGTCCAGAAAAGTCATATAGTTTATTAAACAAAAAACAGGGACAATTTGTCCATGACATAGCATATCTGGGACATGTAAAGGCCACCATTACCTCAAATCGGTTAGGACCT
>RDPX01000209.1:847883-877237 GCA_003991215.1 Morbakka virulenta | reverse complement strand
AAAAGTCATATAGTTATTAAACAAAAAACAGGGACAATTTGTCCATGACATAGCATATCTGGGACATGTAAAGGCCCCCATTATCTCAAATAGGTTAGGACCTCATCAAATCTAATTCCGGCCATGTTCATTGTCAGTATGTCGATCTGTTTTTTATTACTTACAGGAAGAAAACCGAAGCATAATAAAAGACCCAGGATAAATAAAGGCCCAGTTGATTTTTTCAATGCTGGTAGGTGACCACAGTTTCCTATCTTGATGTGTAGCTATTCTGGGTTTGTTTAATGGTAACTTCATCAACGCTTTGCATTTAATATTATTATTATTATTATTATTATTATTCCTTTTTATCTACTTTGAAAAGAAACTAGCGATAATTTACAGTCTAGAAAAGGTCCGTAGTTCATGGCAACATGCCAAAACTACTTCATCAAGCATCAGTCAACCAATTATGACATTAAGGTATCTCATTCAAAAACTCTTGAGTGCTTCTCACAAGCAACGAAGAAGCTTGACCACTTTGAAACAAAAATGCCTTTGGTAATTTATCGCAGTATGATAATGAAGGATGGAATAGAATGTACGCAACACTTCGAAAAGCAAGTACTTTTTTCAAGCGTTACGACTCAGACTTGCAGTAAATGGCCAGTTCTTGTGCTTCCTGGTCGTCAACTACATGTTTGCGTTTTAAGATGGGGAGGCCGGAGTTGTCATAGATCTTACATACCCCTACAAGTGATTGTTACTCGTTTATTTGTCAATTTTTTAAGGCATTGGAAAAGTAAACTAATAATCTTGGTATGACAGTTGGTTGACTGGCCAGTACTTTTGAAAAGCAAAATATTTTCCTTGATATATTTGCATGTAGCCGGACCAAGGGTTTTAACCTGAAACATTGCCGGTACATGCAGACATTTTTTAGATTTGGTTGAGTTATCTTTATATTTAGACTAATCGTACTCGAATTATGTGGGGGTTTTTGAGTTATTAGTTGTTGGAAATCTTTTAATGGACTGTCCATTTAAGGGTTGAAAGTACGTGCAACAATCATTTTACTGATATACGTTAAATGCATAGTTCTTTTTGCAGACATGTGTCTCGCTGTCAAACAGCGTTTTAATGTAACTTGGAACCCTGAAAAGTTTGCCCTTCGTGTAAAGATACCTATCAATTGCCTCTGAAGACAATAAATGAGAGAGCTTAGTATGCGCTTATTCTGAAAATAAGAGAGAGTAATCGGTCGAAGTCCTCAAAGATCTACAAAAGCAGCGAAATCCCTAGCTCAACGTCCTGAACCTAATGGTGTTCAATAACATAAGTTTAATTCGCAGTTATATTTTTTGTTCCCCAACGGCTTATCGACCCAGCATGTAATCGTCGGGTGCTTTCACTGCACACAAATATGTGCTAAATATTGTTGTAACAGAAAATACACGTTGGTGCGCTATCTGGTTTAACTGAATACAGCGTCACCCGATGATTGCTGTGTATTATTTTCATATGAACAGAAATTAGAACAAAACCAATAACAGTTTCATGTGGATTAGCTGATGGTTACGCCATAGTTATTTCCTTTTTTCCCTAAAATTTGTACGTCATCTACGAAATTCGTGATAGACAAAAAGCATCATCAGGAGAGGAAAAATTGACTGCATGCAACCGTCAACAGACATAAAGCCTGGGAGCATAAAAATTCAAATTTATTTATATAAATGTTTGGAAATCAATATCAACTTCGATGTAACTGTGGAGCCAAGGTTGTCACATGTTTAGTTGCTATTGACCTATCAAAATCTGTTAAAATTGAACGAAAAGTAATGCAGGGGTCCACCATAATTATGTCAGAAATTTGCTCCGAGTAGCAATCGGCAGTCAAACAGATAGAGCTCGAAAAGACCGTGTCAAATTGTTTTAAGATTGTGTATTTGACTTTTAAATAATAACCCATTTGAAGAAAGTCGACTTACTATCACAAACCACAACCATTTCAAGAAACCAAATGACAGCTCCTTGTTTGTTCACACAGGATCTAATCACCTTAAAAATAATTTGAAACAGTTAGAGTCTGTATCTGAAAGACTGTCACGCAATTCACCCGAGGAGAAAATTTTCAGTATGATAAGTATTAATATCAAGAAGCACTGAATGAATCATGTTTAAAAATACCGAGTAATTGTAATTCAAACTCAGTTTCATGAGAACCACCCCAGAAACAGGAAACGCAATGTGACATGGTTTAACCTGTCGTTCGGAAAAGATGTTACTATAAATATTGGCGAAACGTTTTCTTGTTAACAAGCATTATTAACAAGAGAATAACCTGCTTAAGATCACAAGCGCAACACAGCAAAAGGCAAAGTTGTACCAGAAATTGTCAGCAAATTTCAAGTCACACGACAGTAAAGTGTTGTCAGGAAGCAGCAACAAGAAAAAGGAATATATTGATGGAAAAGGATCAATGGCCTGCGAGTCGTGAAAACTGAAACACTATTTGGAAAGACAGTGTCAGGACCAAATAACCAAATAAACTATATCAGTTTAGCGGGAGGCGAGTGGAAACCGGGCTACATAAAACTTCTTTTTACCTTGCAAAATATGCTGAAGAAACCACATCGTTGAGTTATTAGTTTTAGTTACTTCGGAGTTAGAAAACAATGACATTGAAGCATCCAATAGTAAATGGTCAGCTTCAAAATGTGCCACTTGTGCTTGCAAATAAATCGCACAAAGCACGTCGGATAAAGTAAGGCCACAAAAAGGACAAGTTGATTTCTAATTGGCGTCATAAAACCTATTCCTGCGTGTTTACTGTCACACTCTTGACCAGTGTCAAAGGTTTTGATTAGATGTTGACTTGTACGACAATAGAAAATATTTCACGGTGCTCTTTGATCGCAACAATGCATGAAACCTAAATTAGCACAAAGTAGTTGTTTTTCATGTGCTGAGATATGAAAGCACATGAATAAAAGACGAAAACAAGGTTCCCATCCCCTCAGACAAAACAAAGATCTTCTGAAAACTCATCGTCAATGTACAACCACCTGCTGAAACAGAGCATCGTTAAGTTCTACAGGAAAGCACAACCTGGCACCACAGAATACATTTACTGTGAAACAGGGACAAAACGGGAGGGCTGTGCCTTCTTGTGAAAATACCTGATCCTGTTTCGCGCGCCCCTCTTCGCCAGGAAAAATATAGGTCGCAAAATATATTTTATCAGAAAAAGAAATTTAGAACGTAGTGGCTGTCATGACTTTCTTGTACCAGTTAGCCCATGCAATGAGAAATAAAGCTCATCATTCGCCTCGTCCAGTCAGTTACTTGGGCATTGTCTCAATTCAATAAAATAAACAGTGCCCCCCCCTTTTATTTTAAAGATCATTGTGGTTTTCGCCCCCTGTCCACTGTGAACCAGCTTTGTCACTGAGGTGAAAACGAACACCTTGGTACGAAACTTGGAATCGACGACAGAGCAGACGCCACCGCTAACAAAGACGCGCGCATTACATTAAAAGACTACAAACCAACATTACAGATGAAGGGAGAGACTCCTTCATTCACGCCAAAAGCTTTATGTTGATACACGACCAACAACCATGGCAAAAGAAAGAAGATACCACATTTAACGTCACATTGGGAAGTTACGACGGCGCGGAATATGCAAGTCATTCAAGAGCTTTCTTCTTTCACAGCCACAATACCTGGACATCACTTTAGGGTTTTACCGAGACCACAAACTTTCCACGTAAAACACAATTGCAAGACGAACTGAAATCGTCACGAAAGAAGTATACTATGTTTTCAATGACAGCCGACTGTGCATGACAACAGAAGCTAACAAACAGATCACCAAATATCTCGACGTCACCCTTGAATACGCAACGGTACCTACAAGCACGTAACAAAGCCAGGCACAACACTACAATATTCTGACTGAGAAAAATTAGTCCCCCAATCACTACAAATTACGTACCATAAGGTGTCAACAAACGACTTTCAGCACTCCCAGCCAACATAGCACCCAATAGCCAAGCAATATTTCCAAACAGAAACCACTTGAGGACAGCAATTAACATACACACTACCCTACGAACCAACCATAAATAACAGAGTGAAAAATAGGCAACGAAACAATATACTTTAGTACAAACCACCATACAGTAAACACGTCAACACCAGCAGCGGACACAGATTCATCGCCCTAAATGACAACACTTCCCTAAAGAGAAGACGCTCCGGAAAATCTTAAACTGAAACAAAATCAAGATTAATTACAGCTGCATGAACAACAAAAAATGAGTATCGATATCCACATCAAGGGTGTTTTCAACGCACAATAGTCAAACAACACCACTACAAATAGTACTAAGGGCAACAAGATATAAAACTGCTGACAAAAGAATACACGCTCACTTAATCGTGATTGTCTGGAATCATCTGTCATCCACAAAATCACACCCCGAGACAACAGCACATGTGAAACACATACGGGACTCACAGATATGGAACTCACGCCGCATCTCTTTGACACAAAACACAGAAACTCGGCGGAACTCAAAAACATCAGGACACTAAAAGACCGAAACTTTGACCACATTGTTTCCTGACGGATTCTTACATCAGGCCGACCTTAGAACAGCACAAGTAGAAGGCGCAATTTCTGCCTCAAAGGAAAGTTATTTATTAAGCAACTTTAAACAAATGAAACGAACTTATGTCTTCTTGCCACTACAGAACCAATGGATTGTTAAATGAAACCTTATTGTAGCACCTTAATAATCAGTAGAATATATTTAAGCTGTAATTTGGAATATTTCGTTAATACATGCGCTGATGAGTAAACTATATCATTAAACAGACAAAGTTTAGTCTTTTGACACTTCTCTTCTTATCATATATGTATATATAACATTTTCCTTGAGACCGGAGCAAATTATTCTCGAGCTGTGATTGAGGGACTTCTCTTTAGACTAACCTACCTTTTTTATGGAAGTGGACATATTGTATGTTTCCTATATTTGTTTTCCACCTTTTTTTACCAAGATGTGTTGCGACGAGTACCTCCAAAAATTAAGAATGCCATCAAGCTTAGTATTGGAACTGATGACATGTACGCTTACCAAAATACTCGACCTGGACAGCCTGTAAATGGACACAGATGCAACCAGATTACCTCAGTTCCGTCCCATTTAACCTTCATCACAAGGTATGAATATGATTATAAAGTTATCTTTACAAATAAGCTTCATTTATTTCAGAAAGCAGGTTTGAAATTACAGTTCGCGATGTTTGTTAAACGCTCCAATTCGAAAAATAGACATGTCTTTTATTAGGGGTTAAATTACATCCTGAACCATACGAGGAAGGAAGTGATTGGTAGGTAAAATATTATAGTAGAAATGATTTTATTTTACGGTATTGCAGTATTTTTGGATTACAGCATGAGTACTCGAAAACTACTTTTGAGGGTATTTTTGGAGTACTGTATTTTAACATGTATGAGGCACAAATGATACCCATTAGTATTTTTGAAAGTTTTCTAATTTTAAGATGATTATTCCGATGGTTATTCGAACACTCCTTATTTTTTGTTATTCCTTAAAACGTAGATTGGATATTCAGTTCTATTTGATATTTTGTCATCTTATTTTGTTTATTTTACAATAATTCTATACTACAACTTACTTACTATCCGTTTATAGTCAATGGACATGTCATAAGTGTGTTTGCCTTGTACCTTTCAGCAAAGTTCGCCACTTCATACGATCACCAGCCGTTTCTTCCGTCAAAGTGATGGTCGTCAGATCGCCTTCAATCAATTCCTTCCAGGACGTTCTTGGTCGTCCTCGGTGCCTTGATCCAAACACCTCCACAGAGGAACGCCTGTTGATCCACACACCTCCACAGAGGAACACCTGTTAATCCACGAGTCAGATCGTATCACATGCCTAAACCATCTTAGCCTATTTCATCTGAGGACATCATCCAAGGGTTTCAGGCGAAGCAACTTCAAGAGTGTAGACGTGCTGACTTTGGGCCCTCTTTTCACATGATACATGCACAAAAACTTGGCTCTATTAGTAAAACAAAATAAGAGGACAGAGCACATATCAAAACAAACCGGAAGTTTCACTTTTATTCACTTGAATAAACTGTCTTCGAATGTTACCTACCACCGGCCTCTCATTTATTTCCCCATAACATTATTTCTCTTTACATGACCCAAAAACACCAGCTGGATTTTTCTTATATTTCCAATCATTTTCTTTCTGTTGCTGTTCTTTTTAACATTTCTTCACAGGACAGATGTTACATGGAAGAAATTCGTATCATTCTCCCACAAACCCACATTCGAGGTGCCTCGTATTTCCTAGATTTTATTGAATGAAGAAGCTTCAAATCATTAAAAGGGGAAGTACGGTCAAAATATGAAATGAGCTTTATTTTTAGGTTTTTTTCACAAGGGATTGTCTGGTATGCTTTTTTTCAGTGATTGTACGTTTTTCGGCAATCAAAAGTAAAATGGGCTACTTTTTTTTCTTCATTTTGTTTTTCAAAACGCTATCGCCATGAATGCTCTTATTTTAAAATCGAGAATTTGACGTAACATACGCAAATTGTAAAAGTACCTAAACTTTTCATACACCTTCTAAAACAACTCAAAATCTTGTTTTGCTGTAGTAGTTAACATATTGCTGACAGGATAAAATAGGTTTAAGCTTACCTTGTAGAAATGTGCACTGAAATTAAGAAAAAAATGTGCACTGAAATTAAAAAAACAGTTTTAGAATTTGGTTTCATTTACATTTGACCGTTTCATTGGTTTTTGGCCAATCACGTTTTAAAATGTTGCCAACACACTGTAATTGAGAGAAGACACAAGACGTAAGATACAACTTGCTCTAAACCCAATGTTGAGTTATTTTTAAGCGCGAGCAAGTATTGCCGCGGTTCTACTTCTTTGTATTTTCCATGTTCTTGTTCTTGGGCGATTTCTCTTTTCGTTATAGACAATTGACATAAAAATAGACTAGTCTTTAATGCGTGCACTGTACGCGTACTCCATTGTGTAGTAGAAATACTGTAATAGAACAATAAGTTAGTCTATTTTGAAACTGAGTTGAATGCAGACCTATTGGGCACCCATCCATGTATTAAGTGAAGTTCAGAGGTTTTTTTATAGACACTTCTTTGTTCAGTAATGTTCAGTTATTTTTAAAGACACTTCTTTGCTTAGTTATGTTCAGTTATTTTTATAGACACTTCTTCGCTCAGTAATGTTCAGTTATTTTTAAAGACACTTCTTTGCTTAGTAATATAATAAAATAAAATAAATAAAATACTAGGCTCTTGCCTATAGAGTGAAGCTTTTTCAGTCTTGTTTTAGAACCATTTCTCTCTCTTTTCTAGGTACCGCTTTTACAGAAAGTATACACACGCTTATGGTATACCAATAGTCAGTTCTGGAAATGTACCAGACAGAGCACTTAGAAGGGCATGTTATGTTGTGCGATTCCTTCTTGCTGATAGACAGGTAATACGAAAATATATGTACAGACATTTTGGACGCGTGGGAGTAATTGGAGCTCGTGAAGGTAAAATACAAGAAGTTTGTTTCAGTTAAATTCTTTTCCAATATTGGTATATTTTTTACAGTAATACTAAAATTTAGACTGAAGAAAATTTAAGATATCAAGAGTAAAACCCTGGGTCAGCTAAGTAAATGAAGATTCCAAAGTAATTTTTTTGGTAATTTTGTTTTTGTGTTGAAGCTTTATTTATCAGTAGTACCCATCCGCCGCTTTTGGTTATTGTCGCTTTCTATGTGGTAGGAATCTTAAATCATGGTTAAAAACAGTAAAAAGCATAAAGCTGTTAAATGTATGGAACTTTGGAGAAAGAAAATGAAAAAAACCGGCTTTAAACCCAGGAGAAAGGAATTTATCTTATACTTGAAACATTCAATTCATCTTATTGTGAACAGTACGCAGAACTAATGAGTAGCACAATTTAGCAGTTCAAGGGAAAAACAGCATTATTTTGAAACATTTTTTTACAACAATAGGCAACAGCTGCTTGAGGATCGCCTGGCAAAAGGTTTGGTATTCTTATTGAAAATAGTTGATCAAAATGTGCATAAATAATCCAATTACCTTTTGAAAGTAAGTCAGTAATGCATCCGGTTGCCATTCCTCTGAATGAAAGGAATAGACTTTGTCATGACCAGACCCATGTCAAACCCAGACCTCGGCAAACCCATGGGAAAACAACAAGAACACATCAGATCAAGACTTTGCGGATGACATCGCATTAGTGGCAACGAGTGACCATACATTCCAGGTAATGACATCTTGTGTACTAGAGAGAAGTGCAAAGGTATGTCTCAGGATCAATCAAGGCAAAACAAAAACATGCATATTCGCCCAAAAGTCGGCAAACCATCTGAAGCCTGTAACCATTCATCATGTTGCACTGGGGAGAGTTTTCCATATCTAGGAATCATAGTAACATCTACAGGCGACGTTGAAGCAGACATACAAGCCAGACTAGGCAAAGCCAGGGCAACCTTCCAACGGTTGGGTAAAATTTGGTAGACAAACACGATCTCGCCTCAGATCAAGCTCCAGCTACATGTCGATAGTGGTGATCACTGCCATATATCCCTGAGATACATGGAAGTCTACCAGGAATATTCCAAAGAAACTACATGTGTTTCACCAACGTAATCTGCATCGCATATTAGGAGTAACATGGAGAGACCACATGACGAATGAGGAAATTCTTGAACAAATAAGGGAAAAAAGCTTACACGTAATAGTAGCTGAAAGGTGTTGGAAAGTAGCGGGGCACATTTATCGTCTACCACAAGTAAGATTTGAGACGTACTCAGCTGTCATCCAACAACAGAACGAAAGAGAAGAGGCCGGAGAAAACAACCTAGTAGTCTACATATAAAGAAGACTTAAAGTCGAGGACAGTCCTACCAAAAAACGCAGACGCCTTGACTCATGACTAGGGCGATTTAAAAGTCGCATGTATTTTTCCAAATGTTGCAAAAATTTGCATTTATTTTTCCAAAAGTTGCGCTAAAAAGTTGCATTTAATTTCTTTACAAAATGTTCTTTAATTATCTTCAAATTCACAATTTTTCTTCACATTTTACATTTTTACAGCTACGTTGTGTCTTTGGTCAAAACCAATAGTACACAGATAAAGGAATCCATAATCTAAACCATTTTTCTTAATCAAAGATATGAGTCATATGACACAAATGCACAGGCTATACGTTGGAAGATCTTTACACTGTATTCAGATGCTGATATGTGCTGAATGCATTAAAATCATAAACATGAGCTGCATACTATGCAGGCTAAAATATACACTATACTTGCACTTTGTGTTCGTAGCTTAATACATGTACTTCATAAACTGAAAGAAACTATATTAGTGCCGTAAATTACTCTGCTAGAAAATATACAAGTTACATCACAAAAGCTCAAATTACAACTGGAAGCGTGAAAGGTAAGAATCGCAATTAGAGCAGTATACAACTTAGTAGGAAAGCTATTCGCGAGAGTTGAAGAACATCATGAAATATTTTTCAACATTGTTAGGCTTAAAGTTTCTGTCATTGGCGAGTAGCTTTTTAAGCATTCAGAAGCTTCGCTCAACGCTTACTGACGTTGCTTGACATCGTTGAAGATCTGCGTACAGTGCTGGTTGAATATCACTTCGACTCAGCTTCATTATGCTCAGCATGTCTTCGTTAGCTCTGATGCCTTTATCCAGATATTCCTGTATGTTAGCAGAATCGCTACCAAGGTTCAGTAACTGTAGGTCACGATATGCATCTGCGATTGAGTAACCCGGTGACTCGTACTTTTCCAGAAGACCAACAAGTGGTTCATAGTCACGTGTAACAGCCAATACGTTAGCAGGCAGACTCGGCTCAGATACGGCCAACTTCGCTCTCTTTACCAGTAGCCCCTCACCATCAAACGATGTAACAATCTGCTGCACAGTCGGGAGGTGTTCAGCGTAGTAAAAAGCTGCTCTAAGCCACGTGGCCCATCGCGTAATGACTGACTCTGGAGGATAACCGATGGCCACAAATAGTTCTTTTCTATCCTTGTTTTTTACTACTGCTGCCTTAACTGTTGCAATTAGTCCATCGATGTTGCTGTACGTATGTCACACACGCTCAGCACAGTTGTGAATAAGATGTGGCGAGCAGGTGACATGNTTCATAGTCACGTGTAACAGCCAATACGTTAGCAGGCAGACTCGGCTCAGATACGGCCAACTTCGCTCTCTTTACCAGTAGCCCATCACCATCAAACGATGTAACAATCTGCTGCACAGTCGGGAGGTGTTCAGCGTAGTAAAAAGCTGCTCTAAGCCACGTGGCCCATCGCGTAATGACTGACTCTGGAGGATAACCGATGGCCACAAATAGTTCTTTTCTATCCTTGTTTTTTACTACTGCTGCCTTAACTGTTGCAATTAGTCCATCGATGTTGCTGTACGTATGTCACACACGCTCAGCACAGTTGTGAATAAGATGTGGCGAGCAGGTGACATGGAAAAGTCGTGGAAATAAATTCTTAAAAACCTTTCCAGCGGCCGTCATATAGCGTGCGGCATCGCTCAGAAGTAGTACGAATCGGCTGCGATCACATCCTAGGGTCTTTATGACATCGTCCACTATATGGATTATAGCTTGCTGGTTCATAGATGTATTCCAAACCCGAAATACAAACATTTTTTCAGTATTAATATTTTAATGCATCAGAAGAAGTGGTCTTTTCATTTCTTAGTCATAAAACTATGCCTGGGAGTGTCAAAAGAAGCCTTAAATAGAAAAGTTCCTTTACACATGTACCTTGAACAGTTGGACATATCCTATCAAAATTTTCAATATTCACTGTACAAGATCAGTGCCGATTCAGAATTTTGTTCATTGCTGAGAATTTAAGCATATTCGAATCAGATCCAAAGATATTCATTTGATATAGTACTCTATAAATAGCAACTATATGGTGCTATGTTTGTGCAACTGGTAGTAGGCATACTCGACATTATTGAAACTTGAATGGAGCATTAGTTCATACAAACTGGCATACGTTCCAGAAACAAGGTTGTGAAATTTCAGAGTTTAACTGTGAATGATATAAAAAAGTGATGTTTTAGTTTGGTGCTAAAATATACATAGTTTCTTACCTTGCAAGCAATGAGATAGACTTTTGATGGCTGCTGAATATCTCCAATTAAAACATTAACAAATTTCTTGTCTGAGACCTCCGATTCATCTACGACCATAAACACATCTTTTCCAACAAATAAATCAATTAAACACTCTAACTCTGATGCAGCTAGCGAGAAAACTTTGGCTCTACAGCTTGATTCTAATGGTGTGCTGTGTCCCAAAAATCCAAATAAACCTTTTATTTCTGGGTTGCTGAGCTTTTTTAATGGGATGTCTGCCGATAAAAAAAGCTTTTGTGACCGTGTCTACAAGTTCATCACGATTACTTGTAGAAACATTCGTGGTCACAGCTAGCATTGTCTGCTTTGGCCGTGAGGCTACCCCTCCTTTCCCGATGCTTCATACTATCTCTGTGCTTTAAAATGCTTTATCTCCAATCATAGCTCACAGTTGTACCACACAACTTGCAGAACAGCCCCCCTTTGGCTGTCTTCTGGAATTCATCTGCAAATTCTGCTATATATGATGCAATCTTACTATGTGAAGTCGTAGATACTTTAGGCATTTTGAGGTCGTAATGAAAAAGATAGCATTACAGAGTGCGTGTTCTTATATGGTCGACTTGTTACCAGTACATGCANGAGGCTGCCTTCCTTTCCCGATGCTTCATACTATCTCTGTGCTTTAAAATGCTTTATCTCCAATCATAGCTCACAGTTGTACCACACAACTTGCAGAACAGCCCCCCTTTGGCTGTCTTCTGGAATTCATCTGCAAATTCTGCTATATATGATGCAATCTTACTATGTGAAGTCGTAGATACTTTAGGCATTTTGAGGTCGTAATGAAAAAGATAGCATTACAGAGTGCGTGTTCTTATATGGTCGACTTGTTACCAGTACATGCATAATTCTTGTCACTCGTTGGATAACGACGAAAAACTTTACCAAGGGAACCTTGAATAGTACATATTCAGGTCTTCATTTGAATCAAGTTTACTGAAATTTATTCATTCTTCTAGCTCCTCAATACCAATAGGCATGTTTACGCAACTTAATTGAATTAGAACAAAAATATTGACACAGGTGGGTGACTGTTTGTACAAATTACGACCGGCAGACATCCCATTAAAAAAGCTCAGCAACCCAGAGATAAAAGGTTTATTATATTACCATCCGATTGCTTTTATTAACTTGCAGTAACCAGGGTATCATGGTAAACATATTTGCCAAATGGTTCTGGAGCTTTAATTTCTAGAGCCCTTTCTGATATGGCTGCTTCAGTAATCATTGTCTGGATGTTTCTCTTGCTGATTCTAGATTGTGATTTTCTTATGATAATGGTAAATTAGCCATTAGCAAACATATTTGTTGAACCCGTTGTTGATTTCGAAATTATACTTCCTTTATAATAAATGATGAATTAGTATACTTTGTAATGTTGCTCAAGATAAATTGAGTAAATATATAGTCATTTCTTCTATTTGCTTTTACCAAAATGTTAGTGGTTGAAGGAATTCAAGCTTGTTATGGTGAGATGTAGTGAGAGTTAAGAAGCGTTGTCTTTACCTCTCTCATATTACAGTTATTTAGAGAGAAACTCCAGTAATCCACGATTATATCATCATGACTAACAGTTTGATTGTTTCCTTGAAGGTACTACAACAATACCTGAACATCGACACCTTGGCCGCTGGTGGGATCAACGTGCAAGAGGATTAGGAGGAACACTTCATATACCAATATCTACTGGAGGAGAGGAAAACGTCTTGTGTTATTCCAATGACAGATACAGAAATGAAGATATTTTTCTACACGAATTTTCCCACTCCTTTACTGTAAGTGATTGGATGATCAATATGCTTCAAAGGGTTTTATATTTAAAAATTAATTTGTTTTTCTTTGGTTTCAGTTACGAAAAATGAGCTCTTTGTTTTAAACATGAAGTACTTAGAGACATTTAGCAACTTTCTCTCAAGAGTTTAATTTGTCCTTTATCATTTTCCTTTTATTTTCCTTCAGAAATCGGTTTTCTCTCTTTTGATAGTATAAGTTTGGTAGTTAATGACCCTTCTTTTATATCGCTATCGTGTATTTATTTATTAATTTGTTTATTTATTTACTTTATATATATTGATGATGTGCATTTTACCTGATATATCATCATCATCATCAAATACGCCTTCCGTCGTTTGGCGACATTGCGCTAAAATCCAATATTTATTGGATTTTTATTTAGACATTCCTCCGAAGAGTTTTGGCGCGTCACCAACCAAATCCATTCATACTTACCTGACAAGGAGTGAAAGTGTTCCTGCTTCCATCTTTAAACTTGATATATACAAACATGTAATTTTTTACATTATTTTGTTTTTGTTTTTCAATTTTCAATGTACATACACCTCCTAACATTGTAAGAGTGTTCTTGAAACTTTGGATTACTTCAAGGCAAATTTTAACCAACATTGCCTTTGACTGTCCATGTGAAAATCTCGTTTTTAGGAAATTGCAATTAAAGGTGGTGCTATTCCAGGCTATATGGGACGGCTTTCAAGAGCATACAATAATGCGAAGAGAACTGGACTTTGGAGGAATACATACGCAATGAGCACGGTCCAAGAATACTTTGCAGAGGGTACTCAAAGTTACTTTGATGTTAATGCAGAATCTTCAACGCCAAATGGTATACACAACCATGTGAATACCAGAGCTGAGTTGCGAACGTATGATCCTGCGTTGTACAGATTGGTTCGCGAGGTATTTCCATGTGGGAATATCTATCACAAGCGTTGCAACAAAGGTATTGTATTTTTTATTAAATCATTTTTTGTTTTAGTGTACTTGGCATAAACCATTTTATGGTGGTATCCTCGAAGATTTTGAAAATTGTAATCATACCCTTATTTATGGTCTAAAATTAGTCATTTGGTAAATCAAGTGGATTTTTCTGACTTAGATTGTTGCTGTGCAAGAAATTTTTGCTTATATTGGCCATTAACATTAACCTGAGCCATTTTAAAACAATAAGCTCACATTTTCTCAGTCAAATTATTAGTTCCGTTTCTTTAATTTTTATTAAAGGATCTCCTGGCGGCTTCCGAATGAATTGTGATGGTGTTGGACCACAGCCAACGCCAGTAAAGCCGGTTACTCCACCTAAACCGGTAACACCACCACCACCAGAGCCCGAGACTCCACCACCACCAGAGCCCGAGACTCCACCACCACCAGAGCCCGAAACTCCGCCACCACCAGAACCTAAGACTCCACCTCCGCCAAAGCCACCAGTAACGCCACCAAAGCCATTGCCTCCAACAACTGCACCAGAGGAGAGGCCACGTAAGTAAATCCTGTGTAAAATTACTTGTGAGACGTTCTTTGAAGAACCCTGTCTTTACCCATGCTGTTTTGAATTTTTGTTTCTTCCTCTGATTCTGCTCCAGTAGCAATGGAGGTGAAAAGATGATGTACATATTGAATGTAAGGTAAAAAATAGCTCTATACAAGTCAGTGCTAATTGGTTTTCTAATATGTTCTGGCTAAGAAACTTTAAAATACATACAAATATTTTGATGACAGGTGGAAATAAAACGTAGCTTCAATACAAATTGTAGTTCTCATGCATTTTCGTGTGGAGGTACAGAGGAAGTATTAGTAATTCATTCATTCATAACGCGCAATAAAGGGGCTACAGCAAATAAATTATAATGTAAATCCTGTTGTTTCCGCAAATAACTTTTTTCATAAAACTAATTTGTGTTATTAACTACTTTGAAAACATCTGGAATTTCACAGGGGTTTCAAAGTTTTTAGTGGTAGTCACAAATATATAACTGTTTTTGTTAATTCATTACTATTTAAATGCTCAAATAAGATGCTGATTAAGCTTATATTAACAAAGCTTACATAAAGCCTTTACTAGTGTTTGTTTGCAGTAGCAATTTGTGTTATTAACTACTTTGAAAACATCTGGAATTTCACAGGGGTTTCAAAGTTTTTAGTGGTAGTCACAAATATCTAACTGTTTTTGTTAATTTATTACTATTTATATGCTCAAATAAGATGCTGATTAAGCTTATATTAACAAAGCTTACATAAAGCCTTTACTAGTGTTTGTTTGCAGTAGCAATTTGTGTTATTAACTACTTTGAAAACATCTGGAATTTCACAGGGGTTTCAAAGTTTTTAGTGGTAGTCACAAATATATAACTGCTTTTGTTAATTTATTACTATTTATATGCTCAAATAAGATGCTGATTAAGCTTATATTAACAAAGCTTACATAAAGCCTTTACTAGTGTTTGTTTGCAGTAGCAATTTGTGTTATTAACTACTTTGAAAACATCTGGAATTTCACAGGGGTTTCAAAGTTTTTAGTGGTAGTCACAAATATATAACTGCTTTTGTTAATTTATTACTATTTATATGCTCAAATAAGATGCTGATTAAGCTTATATTAACAAAGCTTACATAAAGCCTTTACTAGTGTTTGTTTGCAGTAGCAATTTGTGTTATTAACTACTTTGAAAACATCTGGAATTTCACAGGGGTTTCAAAGTTTTTAGTGGTAGTCACAAATATATAACTGCTTTTGTTAATTTATTACTATTTATATGCTCAAATAAGATGCTGATTAAGCTTATATTAACAAAGCTTACATAAAGCCTTTACTAGTGTTTGTTTGCAGTAGCAATTTGTGTTATTAACTACTTTGAAAACATCTGGAATTTCACAGGGGTTTCAAAGTTTTTAGTGGTAGTCACAAATATATAACTGCTTTTGTTAATTTATTACTATTTATATGCTCAAATAAGATGCTGATTAAGCTTATATTAACAAAGCTTACATAAAGCCTTTACTAGTGTTTGTTTGCAGTAGCAATTTGTGTTATTAACTACTTTGAAAACATCTGGAATTTCACAGGGGTTTCAAAGTTTTTAGTGGTAGTCACAAATATATAACTGCTTTTGTTAATTTATTACTATTTATATGCTCAAATAAGATGCTGATTAAGCTTATATTAACAAAGCTTACATAAAGCCTTTACTAGTGTTTGTTTGCAGTAGCAATTTGTGTTATTAACTACTTTGAAAACATCTGGAATTTCACAGGGGTTTCAAAGTTTTTAGTGGTAGTCACAAATATATAACTGCTTTTGTTAATTTATTACTATTTATATGCTCAAATAAGATGCTGATTAAGCTTATATTAACAAAGCTTACATAAAGCCTTTACTAGTGTTTGTTTGCAGTAGCAATTTGTGTTATTAACTACTTTGAAAACATCTGGAATTTCACAGGGGTTTCAAAGTTTTTAGTGGTAGTCACAAATATATAACTGCTTTTGTTAATTTATTACTATTTATATGCTCAAATAAGATGCTGATTAAGCTTATATTAACAAAGCTTACATAAAGCCTTTACTAGTGTTTGTTTGCAGTAGCAATTTGTGTTATTAACTACTTTGAAAACATCTGGAATTTCACAGGGGTTTCAAAGTTTTTAGTGGTAGTCACAAATATATAACTGCTTTTGTTAATTTATTACTATTTATATTGCTCAAATAAGATGCTGATTAAGCTTATATTAAGAAAGCTTACATAAAGCCTTTACTAGTGTTTGTTTGCAGTAGCAATTTGTGTTATTAACTACTTTGAAAACATCTGGAATTTCACAGGGGTTTCAAAGTTTTTAGTGGTAGTCACAAATATATAACTGTTGTTGTTAATTCATTACTATTTAAATGCTCAAATAAGATGCTGATTAAGCTTTTATTAACAAAGCTTACATAAAGCTTTTACTAGTGTTTGTTTGCAGTAGTATTCTACTTGGTTTGTGTGGTTTTTGAAAAATATAAATTTCTTTAGTTTGTGTGAGCATACGGTTAATATTTGGAGCTAAAAAGGGTTGCTTCATATGTTTACAGCATAAAAACCAGTGTAGGAAAATTTAACTACAGCAGAAAATTATTCTTTAGGACAAGGAAGTATATGGACTAAGATTGGTGATTTTAGAAGTGGCATTCCACATTTAAATATTGGCTCGACCATTTTTTTTATCTACTAAGACTTGGTCTTTTAGGACGGGTCCATTTGTTCGGACAACAGAAAAGAAAATAAGTGAAACAGTAGCCCTTAAAATAAAAGGCGGTAGAAGTTTGCTAGAAACCAGATGGTAACACTGGTAATAATGTGGTAGAATCTTGCAGTTATCAGGTAAATTTATGTAATAAATATCAGATAATTTTCCATTTTGTCGCAGCCCATGATTTGCAACACATCATCTGAATACTAAAAAGCTGTTGTTCTTACAATTTATGTTGTGATGTACACGATGACCAAAGTACCATCAACTACATCAAGTTTTATCTTTTTATAACTGAGCGTGGGAGATATTGTGGGTATGTAGCCAATCCTGTCTTTCTGTGAACTGGACTTTACCGTTGTGCCTCGTTAGACCAAGTTTAATACTTAAATGAGGACAGGTCATTCTTTCTCCGCCGATTTTGGTTTGTTTATATTTTTAAGACATTTGAACATCTTAATGGGCCTATTCTTCTGATTAGAAACCCGAACCTTAGCTCAGTTGCCACACAAACACAAAATACATCGTTATTTTTTTATTTTCAAGTAAACCAAGTTAAAAGGTAACAAAATGGCCCCAGTGTCAGCCACCATATCTGTACAGGTCTTCAACTTTTTTCGATTCATTTATATATGGCCTTTGGTAACTAAGTTTACACTAATTTCGATTGTGAAACCCGGTTATTTTTATAAATATGACAGCCATCTCGGTAATAATTCGACCCCTTCTGGTCACGTCTTTTTTAAGCCAAAAGTTGTGATGACGTATTTAGGGAAATATTTAAATACGTAGGTCATTTACTTCATTTGTTTATTTCGTTGTAGTGCGCATTTTTTCACTAGTGAAACCTATGGTGAAGCTGGCTCATTGTGGGCAGATGGGTGTAAACCAGAATGATTTTTGAAGAGGGGGGGTGACAGTACTTCACTTGACGTTATTAAATAAACTACAAAATAGAGACAGTACCAAATAACTGACAGGACCAGATGAATTATGGGCTCTATTTCTCTTGACATGGACTACTTGGTACAAAAAAGTCATAAGACAGACACTAGGTTGTATATGTTTTTTTCTGATAAAATATATTTTGCAACCTATATTTTTCCCAATGGTAGAGGAATAGGTTGAAATATTTTCCCAAGGGGTCGTAGTTCCACGTCCCCCCTGAGTGGAACATTTTTCTTGGGGACATTTTTATTCACTAGAAAAGCAATAGGTGTTACGTTTTGTGTTATATGGAAAAGAAGGATACCTGTACAATATGCTCATATGAGAACCGAATATATAATGTTAGACTAAGTTTTATATACAATTTATTTAATTTATTTTTAGTGCCCTCATGTTCTCATAGATTGATGTTTTTTAACATAATTTTGGTGTAGCCCTAGTTACAAAGCAACTTCATTCAATGTAAAATATGAAAGGTTTTTAAATGTAACTTTTAGTTATGTTTAATCTCAAGAACAATGGCCACATGAAGAGCCAAAGCACTTAATGTAACATGATTAATGTAGTGCGAGTTCAGTTTAAGGTATCATCAAGCATCTAAGCCAAACTAAGATAATTTATTTAGCTTTCTACACCGTTTAAAAAGGCTTCCAAAACGTATCATTATCAGGTGTGTTTGGCGTCATGTTTCAACTTCTAATTACCATGAAGACATTTACATTTTTGTGTTCATTTTACACATGTACGATTTTTCTTGTACTGTTGTTTCCCATGGATAATCCGTATCAACTTATCGAATATCGGCTCAAAGGGAGATATGACGATCTTTGCCTTGCCGCTTTTGGTATGTCTCATTTTCACCAAACAAAACAAAAACTTCTCGAATGAACTCCAGATTTGTTGTATGGATCTCTTTTCCCAGTAAATATTGGTCTTTGTATAGGCTCAATGCTGCGACAAGGTATACATTTATTGCATTAAGGAAAATAAAAACCACAATTTCTTACCGTTATTACTTTTGTGATTTGCTTTCATACCACCACACACACCACTACCAAAAGCTGATTATATTTTTTAATCAAGTGGGTTTGTGGAAGCTAGGCTTGATCTCTTCCTTTCTAGACTTAGCGTTTCACGTTTTGCATTGAAAGGTGGGTGATATTAATGCTTGCACTTTTGACTGTTGTATTCCATTGGGAAGAGAATCGAAACTTCTTGTAGGCTATCAGTATTCAGTTTCTCTTGGTCACTGCTTTTATGATTACTCCAATGGTTCATGTAGCTTCCCTTTTCTGCTAATCTAGAAAGGAAGTGGTGCCAGTAAAGAAATATTTAAAACACAAATGATGAAGACTCACTTTGAAAAAAGCTGAATAACCGAAACGATTTTATGAAAAGACAAGTATCTCCTGTCTTTCCATGAAACCTTTTCGGCGTTAAAAAACGTGTCATTCCTGATTTATATTCAAGAATAGAGCTGTGGCTTCTGTTGTAGAAATATCACACTGACCTGGTCACGAGAATGTTTATCCTACTAAAAGAAAAAGAATTCTGTATTTTATATTTATTAGCACATTGGGTAAGCAAAAATGATACGGTAAATCTGAAAAAGAAGTTATGTTTTTGTTATGTATTGGAATCGACCATTATTGTACAGGATAACCTTGATCAAATAATTATTACATTTATTAGTATGAAAACATGAGGAAAATAACATTTCTACAGTAACATTACTACAACCGTTCAAAAATTCAAAACTCACAATTTTACAATTAAAAAATGCCGATATCACTAAAAATTGAAATGAAGAACGGGTTTAGATGACGTTGAAGATTGTGTAAAATAACCCCTGAAAATTTCTTGAAATACCATTTTAAGTACTTGCCCTATCAATTAAAGACAGCTCCTCAAAAACTGACACAGGTATGTTATGATCAGGGCAGTGGATGACATGGAGGCTTGATACAGTATCTTATCTGGTTTTTCCAATCTTTTCCTGAACCTTTGTACAAGCGAAAATAAACGAGCTACCCAAGTGTTCTTTTGGCTCTTCCCTTACCGTTGACATCAATCTTTAATTTCCTTAAACTACTGTGACATACTCGCATCCAAATTTGGGTGGGATTGGGGAACACTTCATACAATGTAAAATACAAAAGTCATTATACAAGCCGATCGATTGTTAAGTGAAAAAAAACCAGGTCAGAGATGCACCCCTGTCCAATGATAGTGAAACCCAAAGAAAGGAGTCTATCAAGAATAAGTAAAAGGAGGTAGGATGTGAAGCAATTAAGGACACAAGAATCAATAAAGGTGTTTCTTTATTTGGAAGTAACAGTTAAACAAAATTAAAGTAAAAAAGATGAAATAAAACGGTTTATACGAATGACAAAAGGGAAGCTACCCAACTGGTATTGAAATCCATATGCCTTTGACTAACTCACAATACACGAACAGGGATATTTGGATTAGTTACTCGATTCAGGAAGATGAAGGAAAACCCGGGATGTGTGCCCCTTTGTCGTCAAAAGCCCAAAACAATATACTGCTCACTGTTTTACAACACCAAACATTTATTTAATGAACACAAGGCTTAGCTTTAAATTATGATCACACAAGCCCTGTGGTATCAAATGTACCCTGTTCAAAGGTAATAGTGCTCACTTTTCCCCCTCTAATTACGAGTGATTTGTCATTGTCTCGTGATTAATAAGACGTCCTGTTCAAAGATGTGTTTGTAGCTTATTAGGTTCTAGTCTTCCTGTTATTTTCCAGCCTTTGTTTCTTAGACAATAAAACTTGCCTAACCTTTCTACAAGTAATACTATGGAAACATTCTAATGAACTTTGCTGCCTGTTAGCAGCACAGTTTGTTGGATCTTGTTTGAATCGTTTTTCTCAACGTCTCACCTTCATCCATTTTCTTTCCGTCGTTGTAAAAAATAAAAATTTACCCCTAAATGAAGTTTCTTTCCTCGAACACCTATATTGTTTAGCTCTCTAACTCCTAAGTTTCTTATTTCATCATGTGACTTAAATGTGTCTATGTAATGCCTCTATGTGTCTAAAAGTCTAAGTTTAACCGTTACATCTTACCCAAACCTCTTTTTGTTGTAATTTTTTTCTTCCTGTTCTTTGCTGTTCCACACACTAAGTGGCTTTTTGCCTTGTCTGTTTCTTAACAAGAAAAAAAAAGAGTCGGGTAAAGGTTACTCACATGTTTTCCTTGCATTTGTATATAATCAGGCTGAAACAACACAGGAAATGGGATATCTGAATCTCAATTTCAATGCTAATTGTTAACTTTAACTCCAAATTGCGTGCATAGACGTTTATCTGGACATTGTTTGATGAAACTAGCTAATGGCATCTTGAAATTCTTGTAGTATCTTATATATTATTAATAATATATACTAGTTTTTGTTTTTTTTTAATATTTCGCTGTTGTAGAAATGTGCACAAGAACACCTTCAAAGTTTCGAGAGGATACAAAAATATATTTGTGCGGGCACTTATCCAAGCCAAGCCAATTGTATTATAAGTTTAAACGCGATATTTCCTACATTATTTTATGTATTATATTTTATCTTATAAGGCTTACAGTATTGAAAAATATGTCTACCTTTTTCTGTCATGTAAAAGAAAATAAGGTTTCCTGTTCACAAATCCCTTTTCATGTTACCTACCCTAGATCTCGAAGCCTTACATGTACATATAAAACAAAGTTTTGACTTTAAATTTTAGTTTTGCTTCCAACATTTAGATGTGTCCCAGTTGTTACTCCCTTATCATTTTTCTTCATATTTTTGTTTTCAAGATTGCCAAGACAAAAATGCGAACTGTGGCAAGTGGGCGCTTCATGGCTATTGCTTCAGCTACAAAGGTTACATGCTGAAAAACTGTCAGAAGAGTTGCAACTGCTGCAAAGATAGCACTGCGTTGTGCCATAATCTTGTTTACCGAGGTTTCTGTAACTTCAGAAAGGATTTTATGGACCGATTTTGCAGAAAGAGTTGTGGAGTTTGTGACAAATACTAAAACATGCCAAGGACCACTAAGGTTTCCCAAATTATCTTGCTGAACAACGCTGTTACTTCATTTTTTCTTGCCCAGTTTTGGATATGTATTCTGCTGGGTGCCTGCAGGTTTCCAGTAGTGTTTTTGTAAGCATATCTCTTCTTTTTTGTAATGATACGGTTTAGAGCATTCTTTAAGATGATTACTTAAAAAACGTGATGGCATTTATTTCACTAGTACCACAATATACTGATTGATGTTGTAGAGATAATTTTCTGTATAAAATTGCCTTTAGTGTGATGAAACTTTTCGAAAAATGCGGTATGCATTATGTATGTAACGGCCTTTAAGAATACATTATCCTTTCATCTACCTAGTATTCATTGAAACGTACACCTAATGTCTTGAGGTAGGGGAGGTACAAGTGACTTCATGTCTCTCATTTCTGTTTCTGATATTTCTTTCTTTGGTCTTTTGAGGCGAATGTGGTTTCATTAAGATTCACAATAACAGCTTCCATTTTCACTAACTTCCCAAACGGGTTCGACGTACTTTCCTTTGTCACGTTTGTGATATTTGTGTACTTTGCCAGTGGCAGAATCTGATTTGGGCAAGGAAATAGACAGAATTGTGTTTTTGTCTGCTATTACGGATGTCACATGTGTAAGGTTTACAGAAACTTGATTGGGTTTTTACGTCATTTTATTCAATACACTGGAAATTTCTATACGTGTACCGGATACGTTGTTAAAAGCCTAAGCCTTTAGATTGTAAGGTAGCTGGTTTGGCAAATGCTGTTGCTCGTAAGTTGTAATAACCTTAATGGCTGATGATGACGACAAATAAGAAGCAGTAATTGAGTAATATGTTCATGCTAGGACTCGATGACATACACAGGTACCTCATCGAGTTACGAAATCCTTCTTTAGATGAGTGAATGTCATAGCAACAAATTAAACAGAGTATTAGTGAAATGAGGGAAATCAAAGCAACAACTGCTTCAAAAGACAAAAAAATATCAACCACAGATCATTAACTAAGGAAAGGTTACATTGATTACCTGATCACAAATGGATAATGGATGAAAGGCGGGAAAAAAGAACCTTGAGTAATCAATAAATTAATTGAGACAGAAGATGAAACCACACAGCGTTATTGATATTTTGTATTATATATATAATACAGAAACAAGTAACACAAGAATTAAAAAGAAAGTTGCAGGGGCTGACCAATCATAGTGAAGTACTAGGTATCAGGAACCTAGCAACAATCATAAATATTTTTAACATCCCTATGTATGTCAATTACAAACTAATTAAAATTACATGGCCATGTATATCACGAAAGAAAAAAAAAGCACTGTCAGTTTCACGTATTTGAACGATCAACGTCCATTTACATATAAGATGTTCTTTTATTAAAAATATAAAAGTATTGCTAAACGTATATATATATATATATATATATATATATATATATATATATAAATCCAACAATAGCACTATACAAGGCCCACGGAACTAGTCTTAACTCATAATTATTTAACAGAAAATTGTTCTCATTACTGCACTTTAGAATTAGCATCGTTTCCTTCAATATTGTGTCACCAATGTTATGATTGACCATTTTTAATATGCTTCTGTTTGCTTTTCCTGTAATTCCCAGACGTAATCAGACAATGTGGTTTCTTCTGTGTACGTCTTGTGTCTAAAGGTGTTGGCATGTTGATTGTACCTAGTTTTCCATTCTCCTGCTAGTCTTTTATGAACTTTGTCAAGAATATTATTTGCCAATACGGTATATTTATATATTACGTCAACTCCGTAAAATTTCCCGTCAAGTAGATACTTGGTTTTCCCCTGGCAATTACAGCTTTTATTACTCGCCTTTTCAGCTATTACTTTTTTGTTGTGAACCCAGTGCAACTGTTACTTACTTTGACAGTGCTACGATTACTTAATTAATTACGACGTATGATTACATTAATCGTAAGTCGTAATCATAATCATAAATCGTAAAAGTATCTTGTATAGTTTGTTAGTTGACGGAAAGTGTTTGTCATTAATATTTTTCCAACATTTGTGGTGACGTTCTTGCTAAACGGAATAACAAACCGAATGATATTTCTTTTGCGCCGGTGCTTGGTGTTTTAGTTTATCGAGTGAGGAATTTGTAAAGTTCCTGTCCTTTTGCCCGCTCGGGGAATTAAACTTGAAACCTCTTGGTTACGGTGCAACTGCACTAACCATTAAACAACGGCTACTCCTAGTTTATCGAGTTGAATGGTTTGTATGTTGTGTTGGTCTTGTAGCCGCACTGATGAAGAGTATACTCCTATCCTTGCTTTGGTTGGTTGAAAAATGTTATATATATATATATCCGACGAGTTTCTTGATAGTCTCCCAGAGATCGATTAAGGGTACTGCTTGATTATATTTGGTAGATTATTTTACAAAACATTGATATAGATTGAATTTTCATTGCGTTTCTAGTATGAGAGGTAAGTAATGTTGGTTGAATGTGACATCCAGAAAATCAGTTTCAGGAAGATTGGTTGCTGTCTGTTTGGAAACCGGGATCTTTTAAAATCTTGACTAAACCTTTGCGTATTATATCGCCTGTTCACCATCCCCCAACTCTTTTTTTAAGAGAATTAAAGCGTCGTCCGGATATAACCCGATATCTTCTTTTTTTTGTCGTATGAAACTAAGTATTTAAGGCAGGTAGGTACCGGTTAATTCACAGATTTGTGCTCCATCGTAGCTTCCCATTGTGACGTCGAACGTACTGTCACTAGTTGTCTTTATTCTATGGTTCTTGACTTTTAAATGATACAACTTTCTGCAATGATTAATTATTTTTGCTTTTTCGTCTGTCACAGTAACGTACTTACAAGCAAACAAAACTGTTTTTCGGCTTATTGAATTTAAGGCATTTAACAAAACGTCCATTGGTACATCCGTGGAGAGATCTGATAACCTTTCTGATCCCATCTTTACACAGATTGATTTTTCACACAATTTTTGTTTGCTCGTGATATTGAGTGATATAGATATTTATCATCAATTCTTACTCTTTGCTTTCCAGATTTTAGACAAAGTTTTTTAAAATAAGGAGAGTTTGGGTGAGATCATGTCACCTTGGCTAACACCATTGCACATATCAGTTTTGCTGCTTTGTCTGTGTAAGTGTTTTTTGGAGCTCAGTGTATGTCCCGTCTATTTATTTACTTTTGAAAATATTGTCAGTATTGCTGAGGTCTTGACAGAAGCCTTTTTGTAGTCCACAAATGCAATACATTTTCACCGTTTCTCCTTCAGTAGGATAACAGTATCCACGTGGTCTGTTGGTCCGTGGACTGTTTCTCAACATGTTTGTTATCTCTCGTTTTCGTAGGCACTGTAATCACTTCCCATTTCCAGTGTTGTTAACTAGTTTTTTAATTCTAATTGGACGATACCTTTGACCACCCGCTTGGAGGCTCCATAATTCTAGTTACTCAGCTATGTATGTATACTTTCCATATATATCATACAGTATTGAGCACTCTGAATTTTTTATTAATGAGTTAATTTTTACTACTACTACTACTACTACTACTACTACTACTACTACTACTACTACTACTACTACCACTACCACTAGTACTACTACTTCTACTACTACACATCCCTGCAGATGTCGTGGATCCTCCTGATTTTTAGGTTAGGTACCACTGTGGTACGTTATGTGAAATGACAATTGCCCAGTCACTTCAATTTTTCATTGCACTTGAGACCAATTTTTTGAGACAATGACAAAAATTAGCATGAGTTGTACCAACGTAATAGTTTTTTTATGTGTTATTGTTGCCCCATCAAAAACCAATATGACAAAGCATGCTGTTTAAAACTCGTACATTTATAAGAAAATGGAAGTGGTATCTTACAAAGAAAGAAAAATAACAGTTTTATTACGGCGTCTAATTATGTTTGAAATACACTTGATAAGAAACGTCACTTGAATATTTGATGTCTGGGTAATCTCGATATTCCAGAAGTAATTTGCCATCGTGCTGACATTACATTTGCCTCGGTATCATTTTCCCATTAACCTCGTGTCCTGACAAAACCTTGAACATTGTTCATCGCCAAGGCACCGAGATTTTCAGAATATGTTTCTGAGTGGTTGAGGAGAAAGTGAACTTTTATGCTTTTCAGAATGACTTCAGCGTTTCCTCAACATAATTTTTGTGGTACCATGACTTATGTTTACTCTTGAAAAAAAGCTACCAGAAGAGTTTCTCAGATAAAAAAACAAGTGAAGCACATCTTCAAGTTTTACCAATTATTGTACAAATGTAATTTTGTTATAGTTAAAAACCACACAGAAATATTAAGTCGTTAAGGATATAGAACTGGAGCTAAGACAATATAAATTTAAACCAAGAGATAAGGTGGCCCCAGACTTCTCGCTTACGAACACTGCTTTGATCGTGATGAAGAACTTCAAGATGAGATTAGTAAGCACATGTCCAGATGGGAGAACAGCATTCTTTCCAAGGAGGATTACTGGATTTATAAAGACAAAATGGCTTTAAAGAACCAATGCTTTTCAAGCAGACTGACCTTTAAATTGAATATAAGAACAGCAAAAATGATTGAAACAAAATGACAAACGAAGCATCCTCATTAATCATCAGTCGTCAAGCGAAGAGGCAATCTAACCCGAGTTAACATTAGAAGAATGGTCTGTGAATAGTGGAGGGAGATAAGAACTCGGGTTTTCTGACAAGACATGAGTTGCATTTTTACTTACTGCATTGAGAGAAAACAGATACTTCCTTCTCTCTTCTCTGACAGCCGGAAAATCTGCTTTGTAGCCAATACCACAAAAAAGGTGGTGGCATCAATAGATATATTGTTAAACTCCAGGAAGGTAATTGATGTTTAGAAGAAAGAAATTTGGAGCAATAATAGCATCTTGAGGAAAGCCAGCCCTAAAAGAATATCACCGAATCTATTTACAGCCAATGTGGCAGGGATTTTACGATCTTAGAAAAAGGAGTGAATGGTACAAAAGATGTTTTCACATGTATTTTGACCAGAAAACCTGTCAAGTACGCCAGCGTCTCACTCATTGTGAAGACCTCTGAAACACTAAGTTCCTTAGCATGTCCCTTATCCGAATTTTCCACAAGCCTATAAATACATTCCTTGATTTCCAAAAGGTTTCCATTAGAGGGGGACCCTCTGAAAACGCCCCAGATATTTCAAAAATTTCATTTGTTCATTGTTGATACGTCCTTCAAAGACTTGACAACAAATAAAGAGAACTTGCAAGTCGACATTTGCCAGGATTAGTATTTACATAAAATTATCCAGTTAAAAGTAAGTAACTTGTCAAGGGGCCATCCATTTACCTCGTTCGCACTGAGAGGGGAAAGGGGGTATCCTAAAAAGCCAACAAAAGCGAATAGGGGGAAGTGGGGTTCACAAGATTAGAACGTTCAAATTAAAGAAAAATTTTGTTACAGTTTTCACACAGTAGTGACAGCGAAAGTCAGGTGTGCAGGTGTAATTATTCTTATATATTTTTATACATTTACTGGTTGTTTATATGGGATTACTTTCGTTTGTATTCGGCTTGTATCTAATTATAACTGCTTTCATTTTTCACAACAATATCCTGACGTCAATTTTTTACTTTTCGAATTCAACCACGTGAGCTTCTTTATCGAAATGCCAAGTACCAACGACGGTGAAAAAAACGTATAACGTACGTTCGCACGTGGGGAGTACTTTCCTGCTAACAGGTGCGAACAAGGAGGGGGGATCTAAAATGGCCACTTTCATGCGAACGTAATAAGTGGATGCCCCTCAAGGAAAAATACCTGCTGTTATCGGAGGCCGTATTTCGAAGTGGTAATCATCTCGTCAAAAGGCACTGTAGTGCCAGTGCTTTAAGTGAAATATATTTTTTAACTGCAACACGCTTTTATTCCTGTGTCACACTATGAAATCCGAATATGCCTCCCACTCTATCAAATAGGGGTGCACATTCGACAGTCTTATTGAAATTCGTTAAGCTCCAGGGAGATTGTTTGAGAGGACTACCTATTTGCTGGCCTGGGGCAATGAAGTTTCTATTTTTATTTGACACTTTTTCGTGGGTTTTTTTTTCAACACCTTGGAATACCGCAAGTGATCACTTACTGGAAGAAGGTCACCTTACCCGTAAAACAAAAAGACAGAACAGCGTCATAGAGCTTTGGTGTGCCTGGGTAAAAATTGGTAAAGCAGCAGAATTTTCCGGAAACTTGTTCTGAGGTAGTATTTAGATAAGGACTTGTAACAAGTCTGTAGACAGATTGAAAACATTTAAGGAAGCAAAAAAACAGGAAACGGCTTGTTAGGAAATTTTCCTTAGTATTTCCTGTGAAAAAAGAGATGTAACACAACGACCCTGCAGTTGGACTTGTCCAACTGCAGGGTCGCTTTCCCTATAGTGCATGAAGTCTGTGACAGTGGATGTGGCATAGGAGCCTAATACGGCCACTGGCACTGAAGGTGGAGCAGCGAAGTGTGTGACACACGTGGGGCACATCGTAAGCGCATTAGACGATTGTGGCCGGTCACCGGGGAAAGGTGTGAGTACCTACCACGAATTCTCTCATAGTCAACAATGGATCTCACATACTCAAGCTCTAGTCATAGCGTGGAACCTGAGCCCCCTGCAGGGGACACGTTTGTAAATATTCACAGGGAAGAGAGATCGCCTGAAGAGAGTCATGATGATGCTGATGACGGCTCTGGCCCAAACTCATCAGAGAGGTCAATGCCTGATACAATCACCATAAAATCTAGAAAGCGACCTCTGCTCGTTGGCACATGGAATGTGCGCACACTGTATCAATCAGGTAAACTTGATAACCTGATTTTGGAAGCTAAGCGCTTAAAATGTGACATACTTGGAGTTAGTGAAGTTCGTTGGAAGGACAGTGGCAGCATCAAAAAAGACGGTTATTCATTCATTCACTCTGGTGGTGAAGATCATAGCAGGGGAGTAGGGTTTGTCATCAGTCCTATTGTAGGAAGATCAATAAAGGGATTCTGGCCC
>RDPX01000209.1:814913-846907 GCA_003991215.1 Morbakka virulenta | reverse complement strand
TGTATCGACTGCGCCCGCTTGGAGGGTTTACATACGGATTTTGTTTAGAGGCACAATACCTATATGAACTGTTATTCACTTTACTGTGTACAAGCCACTAAACTAGGTCAATAATTCGGTTATCCAATTCTTTATTAATAATCCCTTGATAAATGCTTAATCAATTCTCGATCAATCCTTGATCAATCCTTGATCAATCCGTGAAAACTCTGTCTCCTTATTTAGGGTCCATACAGCCAATAGTAGTATAATAGGGATTTTATTAGTATCACAAATCTTGTGATATATCGATTTAAGTCACTACTTCTCTTTTCGTGACTGAGTGTGCCCAAAGTATTTTAATTGTTTGGCAGAGCTGTATATACTGACAATCTCCTGTCTTATTCAAAAGGCTCACACTCAAACCACATGGCCAGAGGACATTATTTATACGGCAGCAACAGGAACTGGGCATGTGGTGAATGACCAGAATAACAATAACCGGAACTTCACAACCCTCAACCAAGCAAAGATTCCACAAGCCAATAAAATACAATAAAATGTTACGGCGGAACCCAGTAGGGACAGGGGCAACAAGCTGCTGCAGGCAATGGTCCACCCAACGCCGCGACACAGATTCCAATGGCGCTCGATGAAAGCAGCTAAGTAAACCTCCCAAGACCTACTTACTGATATAGAATATTGGACTAGTTCCAAACTTTACAAAAGGGTTATATGATCTTGGTCTGTTGACAGTGAAAACCTGTATCTTTGTGGAATTGAAGGTGGAAAGCCACTGGAAACCCCAATCAACAATAGATTGAACGTTATGCTGGCTGGTAGAGACCAACAATTTGAGATTGGTCAAAGAAAGAACGTGATATGATAGAATTGCTCATTGTTGACAGGGGGGAGATCTGCAGTGGAACATGATTTACAGAGACTTTACTTCTTATGATAGAAAGGATGGTGGGGCTTGAAGTGCATGTCATGATACAGCATGAAGAGTATGTCATGCTGTATTAGTCTCTCAACCACCTGCTTCAGATTAGAAATAAAGTGATAGAGTTTTAACAATCGGTCTCTAACATTTCATGATCACGAACCACAAGCCATTCAAACAGGAAGGAAAAAAAAGATTTATAAGGATTTATTGGAGGGTTTTGAAAGCACAGACGAAAGCTCAGGAGAACATTTTAAAGGAAAACCATGAGGATGTTATCAGGGACCTGTCTAGTGGATGGATCCCAAAAATTAATTTTAGACAGGTAGGCAGTAAAGGTATAGTGGAAGATAAACTCCCTTGCAGTCATTTAGCCTCAAGTGTGAAAATGCCATTGGTTAGATTAAAGTTGTGGAGATCTTCATCTGCTTGAGAAGTAATTTCCTCATCTGGGCAACTTAACTCCATCTATGTTGCTCTCCTAATTAGAAGGGCACAGAAAGCTATCTTTTTTCTTTGAGTTCGTTTGACATTTGATCTAACAATTGTACAGCAGAAGAGATCATTAAACTTCGAGATTAAAACAACTATTTGATATTCTCCGATACTTGTCAACCGCGTCATTAGCTGGGGGGTCGATGGGTTTTGCTTCATTGGCTCGTTAGTGCTACAAGCATTTCAATGAACGTTTGTCGATTACTATGCTGTTTCACACTTTAACACATTATGAATTTTCTTTTCTCGGGGTCAATCTTGCCTGTATCATTTAAATGAGACCTGAATTTGACACAGGGAAATAGAACGCCTGGTAGTCCAACACTCAGTAGACACATTATTTTCTCGATAAAGTGACATACAGATAACTACTGCAGCAATGCGCTCACAAAAAATCAAATATTATGCTCCTTAAAAACACTTATGAACGTGTAAAAAAACAGCAGTCGATCATGTGCATTTCTGGTTGAGATCAGATTTTGCTTTGTAAGTCCATCTGATGACTTGCACTTCAGATGGACTTACAAAGAAGAAATGTATTACAAGGACTTAATTTAGATGACAGTAGTCTTAAATTATCGTATTCCTTTTTTTCAGCAAGAGGAGTGCCTTGAATGTCATGCAAACTAATAACATTTGAATAGTTTTTTCTCATTTGAATTTCAAAATCATGGTCGGAATGCTGCAATTTCCTCACAGCACTTCGTTAAGACTTCCGGTTGCTCATTTGATGCGGTAATATCAATCGGTACGCAGACTTTTTATTCTGTCCGTTGAATGTATGTTCAAATGGGTTTTTGCAGCGATGCTGCAAAACAAAGACATTTTGCTCCCCTTATCGGTGGGGACTCGATAAAATTTATTTGTGGTTGTCGAAATATTTCAATTTTTGATTCCTGTTGCGTCTGCTTGAAATTGTAGAATTGGAAAATAGCTGTTTATCTCCAATCATATACTTGCCTTTCTAACCTGGATATACACTAGACTGTTTTTAAAACTACAGCAAAATATTTGCAACGATTTTCACAATGATTATCTCGCCCCCAAATATGCATTTACACGAAAACAAATCCAGGGGAAATAGCAACTATTAATTAAGCTTACATCAGTACGTATCTCTTCTATGAACATATCTAATTTTACTAGGACAGACAACGATATGGTTGAAAAAACAAAACACAATCCTACCAAGTACGTGAACTACGCGAAGAGAAATAGAAAAAGAGATTATCAGTTACTAGTATATGTTATGCAATTGTTCGACCATTAAATATTTCTCAGGCATTTTCGAATGCTTCCGGAAACTTTTGAAGACTTGCTACAGCTAGTAGTTGCTTCTTCTGTTAAAATGAAACGACAAAAATGAGAACCAATAGGTGCATATCATATGCCAGCAGTTCCACTACCGTAGTTAACAACAGAATTTTTTTNAGAATTGGAAAATAGCTGTTTATCTCCAATCATATACTTGCCTTTCTAACCTGGATATACACTAGACTGTTTTTAAAACTACAGCAAAATATTTGCAACGATTTTCACAATGATTATCTCGCCCCCAAATATGCATTTACACGAAAACAAATCCAGGGGAAATAGCAACTATTAATTAAGCTTACATCAGTACGTATCTCTTCTATGAACATATCTAACAACAGACTTTTTTTTACCCTCCACCCAAACAAGGATCTAGTTTCTTGAATTACAAAAGATACACAGGATTGTGTTATTGGGAGATTGTTATGCACGTTATTACTTCCAATTTTGTTTATATAGATGACAGTGTCAGACAATGCATGGAAGCAAACAAACAACAATCTAGGCTGTTGAATAAAAACATACTTCTGAATCTACCTAAGGAGATTAAAATAGCAGGTTCTTCAAGAGCTATGTTTTTGTAAAAAGTGACCCATTTCCTCTTAAGAGACACCCCACAAAACCTTATTCGTCTCCAAAGTTTTGTGCAAACAAGTCAATGTCTAACTACACGAATCGTACAAAGAGAATAATTTAAATACACTTGGCGTATGTTCAAGTCGATTTGATTTATTCCACAGGCAAATACCAGCTCAAGCATTAAACGTCGTACCAATTGCAAAACCTGTTGTTGCACTGACAAACGTTAATAGTTACAATGGATTAAAACAGTATTGCCGACAAACATTTGTTGTTTAAGTTAGAGCTGGTGGGTTTAAGCGTGGGAAGTGAAGATAAGATTCTCATAATACATTGTAGAGTCTACCTTTCATTAAAAAGTCATGTTTTCTAACAGTTGTGGGGAGAACGCAAAATTAGGAACAATTTACGTGAAGTTTTTTTCAATGGTGTAGGTATTGTTGATTGGCAAAGTGTCATAATATTTAGGGTTTTTTAACTCGACATCAATATCATCTTTCTTCCCTATAGATTAAACCTGCTTGATAATGCTGATAAATTTTTTACCATAACAAAGGCAAACATATAATTCAAGTGGCGTATCCGGAAAGGTGTAAGGGGTATTCAACCGCATTTAACTTTTCTTAGCAAATAGTGCTTTTTCTTTTTCAACTTGTTTCAGTATAAATCTTTAACAGATATGATATATCCAACTCATAAACAAAGGGACATCATCCTCTTACATGTACAGTTTTCTTTGACAAAGTAAAGCTCCGTTTTGGCCAAATTTTTCATTGACATCTGTGGTCGGAAACATTTCTGATGACTGTCCTGAAAATTGAAAATTGGAGATATGGCATTAGCTCTTCTGACAGATCGTCCAATGTAGAAAGAGATCGTACTGTTTCACACCTCCTTCAATGATTGAGCTTCATGTTTTAGTTTTCTTCAACGTCCCGAACTAAGACACCTGAATACAACAAAAAGACATCACAAAAATTAAAAGAGATAAACTAGAAATAAACACACCAGCCTTTCAAATTAAACAATCAATTTTGTAATCCTTACACGTAAACTAGAAGGAAATCATAGTATATTTTTATCCAGTACACCTTTTTGCTTGTTTAACATCTTATACCCTAGACTTCCCAGAATGGCATACGGTTCTATAGAGTCACACGTTAAGAGATCATTCAATAGATATATCTAATATATAAATATGTAATATATAAATATAATATATAAATATATTAAGATCACCACCAGTATTTTCCTTCATTTTATTAAATCCTTCCATCTGTTCTAGGTTGTAGGATTCACATACAAAAAAAGGAATTCAGTTCTTCAGTTTAATTATCTTCTTTAATTATTGTATTCACAGGTTCGAAAATGTTCTTCGTTTTTTTCGGTCATCGACCTGTTTCTATACGAAAGGGTATGCACTGGGAGTCTTAATTTCGTTATGCTCCGTCCAAATCAAAAGATCGGTATTTTTAAATACTTTTCAAAAGTAAAAATTGTTTTGATGCTGTTCAAAAATTTTAAGCTACATATATATATATATATATATTATCAGTTGATCCAAGAGTCATATGGTCGACCCCCTCATCGTGGAAATTTACGCCTCTAGCTCTTTCTTATTTTACGATCTTTGTGTTTCCACCACTTGACTCATCAACAAATCGGTTCTTGATGTTGCTTGCCCAGAGGAAATTTTTTATCTTCCTCTGTTTGCTTCACATACACAGCACCAGTGAGTAAGTCGTTGATGACTTCACATAAAAATACACACTTACCCATGACAAAATTATGTTTGACAAAGCTTTCTCTCTCGCATTCGACTTGTTGTTTCTTTGGTCTGTTTACTTAGTCGTAAAAGGCTCGTTGAAAACGTAAGAAAATCCAATGTTGTTTGTTCAGAATAGTTTTAGTTTCCTTTAGAAAGTACCCTAATATCCTGTATAATATCCTGTAAAATATCCTGTTTTCAAGTTGTCTTGATGTACATGGTGTAGTAGCAAATGGTATGAAATCCCTGCAAAACAAATGTAGTATTTAATGGTTTTACTAAAGGCTCAAAAATTAATTGATAATCTTTCTAGAGCCAATAATACTGTAATATTGCTAGCTTTCTTGTTTATTCCTGAAATTATTTACATACTTTAAGATAAGAATTTCAATTTTTAATACTAGAGTTGGCGAGGTGAAAGATACCTTGATTGGAGCAGACCATATTTCACTGAGGTATGAAAGAACCAGTTTCATCATAGACTGAAATATTTGAAGAAGGGTTATAACTTGAGTAGTATCTTAACCAAAGAGCATGTACGTGATCACGTAGCATGCTTTTTTTAACTTTTTAAGGGATCTATCAATCCCTTTATAGTTTATTCAAAATGAAATAACAAAACCTAAAGAGTGTACGTATATTCAGAAAACATTTTCAATCTCACGTTTTTCTACAAAACATCCGTCTCTTTATGGAAGATCTTTGCTTGGAGAAAATCATCATTTTTTTTCTCTTTATTAAACTGTAGTTTCCACGTATTACAACAACAATTTAAACCATCTAATGTCTATTGGAGTCCCATTTTTGAAGTTGAAAATATTACTAGGTCGTCTGCTTAAAGGAGATCCGCTGGAGTGATGCCATTAAGCATGACTGAATTAGAAATATATGTGAGGCAAGAAAACCAGGAAGGTCGTTAACTTAAATATGAAAGCAACTTTTACTTGGTAAGTCTCCTTGTTTTACGCCTACCTTGCTATCAAAATTTCTCCTTAATACCTAACATAATTTCTGCTTTCTGTAATGTTGGTGCACATACCTCTAATCAGGTCTAGCATCTTACCTCATAAATCTCCGTTTTCTAGTTTCTGTACTTGTAAGGCCCTATGTAAAGAGTTCCAAGGCATTGTGGAAGTCTACAAAACAATATAGGTAAAAGTTCTTTGATGTAACTTGGTGTACTACCAAAGAAAGAGTAACTTTGATGTGTCATCTCTTTCTCAATCCTACTTGTTCTCTGCATTTCACATTGTCTCTTCAAAAGCAGCGAAAATCCTAGCATATATAAAGCTTCAAAATAATTTTCCAATGCAACTATTCAGTGCTACTCCTCGATAATTATTTGGCACTGACGTGTCTCCTCCTTTATGAAATATTCTGATTAGCCCAAAATTTAATTCAGGTGAAAAATATTAGCATTTTTAATTGGTATTTAAAAACGTTGTTAGTAATACTACAGAATCTTTTTGAAATATTTTAAAAATATAGATGAAAAGGGCTTGGAAGTGTAGAAAAGTAAAAAACGTGTTTGCACCGGACTGGATTCAAACCAGTGCCTATACCTATTACGGCCACATGCTCTGACACCTAAAAAAATGCATAGGACATGCCGTTAACCAAAGAACTATTTCATTTTGAGATTTGAGAATCGTGCTTATCTTTATTGAAAGTTGCAGGTCCAGGCTCATCGTTACAAGAAGTATCCTTGGAAGAATGGTCCTTGAACTACAAAGGTTGGAAGCGGCTCATAAACGTTTCTGGTTGAGGTAATGGATGTGTTGGTTTTTCGATTCCATATTGTTATGGAAACGGTTATCATTATCATCATCATCTTGCGGCCTCAGCTGAGATAGAATTTACTACACTTTTCAAGTATACCTTATCGGTCACAGCTATTAGAAGGTCTTCCTTGGTGATGGCGGTATCCCTGCGTATGATGTCTGGAAAGCTGAGCTTTTGAGACGAACGAGAAAAGTGCTGCTGAATAACGTTCAGTTGTGGCAATTTCTTTAGAGAAATTCGCAATAAGATTTTAAAAGAGAGGGCCATCCTTCACTTTCCGTGTTCATAACTTTATCTCATGTGTAAAGTCTTGCAAGTCATTTATTTAGCCAGATCTGTTTGTCTATTAAAGATTTTCCAGTCAAACTTCAGCTTTAGCAAGAATGGTCTGCGATCTGAAAGGAGTCTAAGTGGTTCAACTTCGAAGTACTGGATAACACATGTAAATAATAAATCTTCGTATGCTGAAAAGCAACCCAACTGTGCTGAAGTCATCATAGCAAATGTAGGTAAGTGTCTGTGAAAAGTCTCCTATAGTTCTACCATTTTTAATGCACATTTTGAAGCAGAAAATTATTGCCTCGTTACTATCTATAATGGTTTATGCTAGGACCTTCAGCGACCCATTTACTAAGAAATATTATAAATGTATAACCCTGAATAAAGTGAGTAAAATTTGCATAATGTTTTTATTCAAATATAAATCAAAACTCTATTGAGGTACAGGCGTTTAAATCAACTGCGAATGAAAATGAATTCCAAAAGAATACGATTGTACTATCCTAATTAGATAGAGAACAGGTCAACATAGTTTATTTTAGAATAGGTTGAGTTAATAAGGTTGTTTTAAGCAATTCACAGGACAAGGCCTTTTTGAGATTGAGATCATCAGATCCATATCATAACAGCAATCTCCTAAATTGCCTGAACCCTGTTTTCGTTCTGACCAATGGTTATTCTTGCAAGTTTTTTAGTAAAGTGAGACAGAATAATTCTATGCGAATTTCTGGCTTTTTACAACAGCTCTTCAGCTTTCTTTTTTCTATTCTGATCTTGATAACTTTTTCCCTTTAAGGTTCTTGAGGCTCTTCTTTAGATGTCAAAGTGAAATATTCTAGGGCAGGGATTTCCAACCACCGTGCCGCGGTCCAGCACCGGGCCGTGAGATGACAGCATTATCTTTTTTTGGTGTTTACATTTTAATAAATTTTAGTTTTTAGAGATTTTGTTTTTACTTTCTTTGATGTATATATCCTGTGAGAACCTAAACTAGTTCAAATATAACGACTTACAGAGCCCATGTTAAAGTTTTGATTTGTAAATCTGCCACTTATCCATGCACCGGTCCTCAGGAAGTTCTTAAACTTAGAAAGCTGTCCTTGGCACACAAATGGTTGGGGACCACTGTTCTAGGGGATGCTTTTGAGTGTATGAGCGTTGCAAACATGGAATGGAACCGGAGTAAAGGGAGTGGTGTTCTGCTTCAAGAAGCCATTGTACTGTCATTCAAAGTGTTGGGTATCATTCACATACACGATATCCAGCCTGTAAAAATCTAAGTTCATCATCAGAACTACAAAACGCTTACGCTATTGGATCTCCTCATCCTATGCTCTTTAAGTAAGGCATATATTCCATTACTCAAAAATGTTTCAAGCAGTCCAACAAAAATATCAACCGAAAAAAGTTAAAAGAGGGGATTGGTGCACTTGTGAAACATGACCAAGAGCAAGCAAGGGAGCCACAAAACAGAAAAAGAAAATAAAAGATCTGGCCATAAAGCACAAGTGGCTTCTAACAGGAGACTACCTGAAGAATGCTTTGTCAAACATTACCTATGCACTATCACACAAAAGAAATAGCGACAAATTCTGTACAGCTGCCTTGGTAAAGTGCTTTATTGTGCAGTTGCACTAAACATTGAGCCACGGCTCCTCCGATATGTAATCTATGGGAAATAAAATATTCCAATAATTCACATCAGTAACGTTACATAAAATATAGATGAGACAATAAAGCATTTGGATCAATAAAATAGCGTATTACATGTACAATAACGTGCATCTAATACAAATGATATGAACGTGAACGTGTACTTAACTTGTAGTACAAAATTTAATGTAGTACGAAATCATAATACCTGCCGAAAACGTTAAATCATAAACAATGATACACAATAATTCCAATATTATAGTTCCATCAATTTTCAACAAACTTTTTTATTAAAATGATATAATCCACAAAATGTGGTACATACTTTTGGCACCTCTATCTCTGCTCCAGTAACATATTAGATACATACTTCCTTACTAAAATGAGTGACTTAATAAATAGAGCCCAACCCAACAACCTGGCATTTTCAAAAAAGAATGCTAATACAATCACATATTTTGCTTCCATAGCAATAATCACGTGGTTTTTTTCTCTCCATAAAACATCAGAAGAGTTAAATATTATCAACAAAAAAGAGATCCATTGCCTTTAAAACTATAGAATTGATCTTTGTATTTTGCAAATTCACTTAAGGCACTCTCAAAAGTTCATTATTGTTTCTGGTTTCTTTGTCATGATTTACGAGTTCAAAATAATCTTCGAAGTTTGGAAAAAGTCCGTTAATGCATTTGAATACTGTAAGACAAGTTTTTATTTCTAAAATGTTGTTGATGGGTGACACTTCTTTATTTGTCGGCTTGCAAATACGAGATTCAAGTACCATTATTAAATTGTTTCGAGATGGTTGATGGTAAAAGTTGCTCAACGAACAGTATGTAATAATCGGAACTATGAGTGCTTGGTAGATTCTTCATCATGTTTGGACTACTTTCCCCAACCTTCCAAGGGAGTCCATAGCTCCTCAATTTTTTTCAAAACTATGATCTTCCACTAGTAAATGCTGCAAGACAACTAATCTCAAGTGGCCAACTATTTAATCCAGTTGAAACACATTTTCCTATAAAAATCGTTTGTAACAATGTTTAAGCCAGAATGACCTGAAATCTAATTAAAAAAGTAGGTATGTATCACAGGCCTGTACAGGCATGAGAAATAATGATTTTCTACTTATTTAAACTCGTGTAAAAAGATGATGTTATGTCTTCATCCAATGTCTCATTGGCTATATAACTTCATCCAAATAAAGAACTAGACACTGAAAATGAGATTTGTTTTTTAAGTAATTATAAAGAAGAGAAAAGGTAAGAAAGTGCTTGGAAATAGTTGGAACTGCAGGAAAAGTGGCAGATTTTTTAAAAAAGGTTTTATGACCCAAATCGATGGAGACATTTGTAAATAATCAAGAACTGAATGTACACAAACTCAGTTCTGATAAGACTTGTTCCGCCAGGTTGATACCAAACACAAAATTCAACGATGCTTGGCTTAAAAGTTTTCAAGAGTAAAGAAAAATAAAGAAAATATTAAATCTACAAAAGATGAAGTCCGTTTGAATGCGGTGTTATAATCAAACCGACTACAGCAGAAAAGAAAGATTCAATGTGCCCAAGTCACATAGAGCTGTATTTAAGAGAAAAATTGCTCTTCTAATCCACCCTGACCTGTTCTAAAATAAAAATCCATAAAACTACGAAATGAAACCAATCATCAGTCTTCAGATGGATAAAACACAGACATACCATCGTTGCTGCAGCTACTAATAAGCACGAGCAGTTGTGTTCTTAAGAAATAATATCCTTTAAATTACCTGAGTTATAAAGGCTTCTTTTTGCACGGCGCAAAGCTGTTCCTGCCTAACGGACCCTAGAAAATTTTTCACTGACTGTGTATTAAAGCCGTCAGCTTTAATGATATTACATAAACATGTGGAAAGTACATTTAAGCATCAACACAACTTTTTAATGTGTCAGATGTAGTCTGCTCTATGCCAGAGACTCTCCAGTCGGCCAAACATTTTCTTTCGTACTGGTGTGTCAGACGGCCAAGTTTTGCTTTGTGAGGTCCAGTGGGTTGAATAATCCTGGATAATATGCTGCATCCGTACGTCTACCGTGCAATGGGCGTACGTGGGAGTGTTTCCAATGTGAAATTTGAATGTACATGTAATTAATGCCTGAGTTTGAAATCGCCTGTCTTCAGTATTACCATGATTACCCGATCAAGGTCAGACTGGTGGTAAATATATCTTTGGGGTTGTGGTCTGGTTGTTGTAGTAGCCATCTTCTTCTTCCTTTTCTTTCTCCGATCTCGAGTCTTTGTTTTTTCAAAGGTGACTTTTTATTTCTTTGTTCTTGTTTTCCTCCTTCTTTTGCAAGCTTGTCACCTTTTATTATTGCCAGGAATGCTGCAATGAGACGAAATCCAATGTATGATAGTTTCTTTAGTGGTCTGCTGAACCACGTGAAGGGTAGTAGCAAGATCATTCACTTCATTGTTTCTGGCATTGGAAAGTACAGACAGGGCATCAGAGAAGATGGCGACTTTGCTGTGAGGCGTCTATTTGGTCTGCACGACTGTACTGGCGGCAATCTTCATAGCTTCAGCTTCTACACTGTAGTTGGTAAAAAAAACTTGCCTGTTGTGATGTTCTGGCAATGGGTCGCACCATCCTTTAAGCTGATGTGTATGCCTACTCTACTATTTCTTGTTGCATCTCTTCCTAATCCGTCACTATGGCATACGTCTACATATTCTTCTGCCTGGAAAACCTCACTGGTGTAGCTGAGAGTGAGCATCTTTTTTCTCTATGTCAGAGTGCTATTCCTTGTTGCAATTGCCGGCGTATCTCTGGGGGGTCATCTCTCTTTCACGGTGGAAGGATGGCTTGCATAGAAATTGGGGTTTTAGCCTGCTGGATTAAGCCTGGGTCTAGTCTTCCCAGCCTCCAAGGCTGACGCAGGAAACTCTCTTTCCGCTGTCGGTACTTCGTTAAACCCTGTCATGTAGTTATTCATTGGGTTATCTTTCAATCTCTGGCATTTGACTGACTGTATGAGGACCTTTGTGTCCTTACTGAGTTGATATTACAATGACATCATTTAAAGTTAGGTAATGTGATTACAATCCCTGCAGGATAGGGGTAAGAATTCTCATGCTGCCGTGTCCTGACATGTCGTAAAAGGCGACTAATAGGGCTGGATCACTCTTGGGCAAATTGTAGCACCCAATAGCCTCCCTTCTGGGGTTACAGTGAAGCCATGAATGCAGGTGGTGGATGACTTTCTGGAGAATATTACATTGTAACTGTCATTAATGGTTCAGTAGTTAAGATGTCGGGTGGAAGACCCTTCTTGCAAGGACAATGGCCGAGATCACTGCTCAGTTCGGGCACTGCATGGGACAGAAGACAATGGTAAACCACTGTTCTAAAGGTCAGGGCCTGACCTTTGTCAAGAACAATAATGGTAATAAAACTTTTAAGCAATAAAGACAACAGCGTGAAAAGTACAAGACAACAGTCACTCAGTTAGGGTTAGTCGCTCAGTCAGGTGGCACTGGACCGTCATCAAGCGACTGTCCGCAACAAGGAGATTATCAGAATCGTAACTTGGAATATTAGAATGTTATTACAATCTGGTAAACTTGAAAATGTTAAGCAAGAAATGAAAAGGCTCGAAATCAACATCCTAGGACTATGTGAGACAAGGTGGAAAAGGAATGGGGAATTTCAAAGCGACAATTATAGAATGATCTATGCTGGCGGAGAAAAGCACGAAAGAGGAGTCGGTATACTCTTAGACGAAGAAATGAACAAATGTCAAATGGAACATTGGCAACTATCTGAAAGAATCATGCTAGTTAAAATAAAAGGAAATCTCCTTTTGACATTTCAATCATCATGGTATATGCACCAACAGCTGACAGTACTGACAAAGAGATAGAAGATTTTTATGATACAGTCGACAAAGCAAAAACTTTTGTAAGTAATTATGTAGAAGAGAAAAGGTAAGAAAGTGCTTGGAAAAAGTTGGAACTCCAGGAAAAGTGGCAGATTGTTTAAAAAAGGTCTCTTGGACTGGTCTATAGATTTGGAAAAAGGTAAACTAGAAATGTCTTTCTTGAAAACTGAGTCTAGTCCTCTACCTAACACACGAATGGCTGTGGAAACTGGGTCTGGAAATTCACGAGCGGAGGTCTTCGAACCTGTCCAAAAAACTATTCTCGAGCTCTTGTAAATGACTGGTAATAATAGGAACTAATTCATCGTGGACCCCACACTGTCAAAGCAAAGGAAAGAACAAACATTCCTGACGCAGTGTGTTTCTTTTCAGCAGGCTGCCGCAAAAGAGAAAACAAAAACAAAGGTCTTGTTATTCAGTGGGGTCTTCTAATACCTCTGGAAGTTACGTTTCAACAGATCCAACTTTCCAAAAATATCACTAAGGTAACACACTACTGCTTTTCCTGTTGGATGTAGAGAGTTTGGGCATCAATGGTATCCCGCATAAAGTTTAATATATTTTGGATTAAAACTTACCTCAAGTCACCATGTTGCATTCATTTGATTGAATACACCCGTTCCAATAAAAAATAAACACATTGGGAGGTATTGACTGTGAAGCTTGGAAGTAAAGCCAAATCTGAGATAGTTCGCTTGATATCAGTGTTTTCGTTTTGTTGAAGGCATCTTCACTTGTTAAATTGCAGACTTGACGAGTTTTTGAAATGTAATTGAATGACATTTGTGTTGAGGCAGGATTTAACTAAACTTTTCCCAAACCGAATTGTTTGTATCCTAATCGTAGTGTCTCGTTAATGGAGAAAGTAATGATGAGGTCTGACGGTGAGCTCTTGACAAGTCATGCAAGAAAGTAAAGGCGGTTTGAGTGGGAGATACTAAAAACTTGACACTGGTCGTGACCAGTAAGCAAACACATGGTGTCAGTAAGAAGTACGGACACCGAGGTTTTACCACGTACGTGAGAATACACAAACATTGTCACTGCCGTACCTGCAGCGGGCATTGGTTCCATCTCCTCAACCCCAACCCCCCAAAAAACCCCTTTAAATGCATTGCAAAATGGTAGCGGAAGCAATCAGAGGTTAAATATCAGGCTACACACACAGCTCATTTTACTTTCACTCTATAAGGAATTATACGAGTAATATGTTATTCCACGTTCCTCAATTTTGACCTTTTCAGGCCAGCCAAGGGACCATTCTCATCCCCCCACCTGTGAAATCAGGTCCTGTTTTCTGGGTTTCAACGGAAGTTGTGGTGTATATTGTTCAGATTTCTATTATTCAAAAGAAGACTTCCACGGAGTGAAATCAGAGCTCACAACGTTGTACATATCTGAGAAATTGTGAACGCTATCGTTTGGATTGTAAGAAACGTTAAATATTCCGAGGAGAATTTATTGTGTTAGAACGATATAATTCTTAATGCGGATGCAAGATGCTTTTGTTCGGTGCTACCTGTTTATACGTATTTTCGTTGAGCACCCTGATTTTGACAGGTAAGTCTTACCTACTCACTTGTTGTAGTCCTCTAGCAAAACGTAGAACTCCTTATGTTGGGGGTCAAACAGAGTTAAAACTGTTCATGATATTCAAAATCAGAAAAACTTAATCGTATTTTGAAAAACAAAATTTGTGTACTACCAGGAAGGACTTTGAAAAGCACCAGACGTATGCCTTTTCAGAGGCACGACATGGCACGTACCGCTTCCTCTTCTTGCGTGTAATAGTTTATTTCCTCTTCGTGTTTTGTGAGGGAGAAAATTAAACAAACGCGATGCATGCGTAAAGGGTAAGATATCTTCTGTGAAGAGTAAGAAATGTTTGCTACGCTAAGGTTCGTTGTTAAAACTAATCGAAGTGACTAAGGGAAAGGGACTTTATTTTTAAGAAGGAAACCGAAAACAGTTTGTGATTTGAATTTGTTGCAAATTTTAATATATATAATTTCGAATGACAGACGGGTTTGTTTTGAGGTTAACAAGTTTCCATTTTGCAAGATGAACTCCGTTTTAAAGCAAACATACGATGATGCATACCGTGAAGATAAATTAAAGTTTGACCTGTTTAGTTATTTTCGGTTGTTTGACTTCTTTTGTTTTGTTCAACTATTGAAACTGGATTTTGGTTCCGAAGTAAAAAAGACGTGTCATATATCCAGTTGATATTCATTGTCTTATGCTGTTTACAAAGTCAACAATGATGTGTGCAGCCCACATCACAAGTGAAAATGAAAACCACTCAGTTATGTTTGTTTGTTGTGATGTAGTAATCATCGATTCACGAAGCATGTTCATTTTCTTTTCTTGCCATTAAATATTTTAAGAGGTTGAGTAAGGTTTTGCAGCTGATACACGAAAAATAACTAGTAAATTTGATTCCTTTTCGGTAAACCCAAGACCAAAACAACTGGGTAAACTGAACAGAGCCAGCAGGAAATGTGTAAAAATCAGCAGGTTCCGGTAAATAAGACAAGATATGCTCTCTTTCAGGTAAAATAGGGGATTTTACGAATATGAGGTGGAGGAACGGACCGAGGTAGTTACCTCCCCATCAGAGTTAAATCATGCAGAGGATAAATTTTACATTATATTCTCGTGAAGGCAACCTTCATAAAATGGTCAGGCCTTACATGGTATATTGTTGTCATTTGTGGAGTTGAACGTCTTCATTTTCTCTCTCGGCCTCTTCATTCGTAATTTACATCGTGTGGAAACTTCCCCATCCCTTATCGTTGTCATTGTTCCAACTAGCGTTCTTCTCAAGTTACTTTCTTTTGACGTTTTTGAACTGTTAACACAACTTCCTGCAAGTTCTCATCCAAATCTTGTCTTTAAAGCAGCTTACAAAACTATTGTCATTCTGCTACATTGAATGAAATTTTGGAGCTCGTTTTTCTCTCATGCTTGACAAATACCTTTGACCTTCTTTTGAATCCTTTGTCAACCGTCATCTACTTTCATTTTTTTAAAAGAAAGCGCTTGCTTTCACTCCCTTTAATTCCTGGCGAAGATAAGTGAGTGCGGTTACAAAAATTTAGAAAAAATGGTGGGTTTAAAAGTTATTCTGTTGAACTATGTTATAAGAAATTCCTCACTGCCAGAACAAAATTCCTCTCTTCTGAGCCGACTTACGAAGAAAATTGACGTTAAAACAAACAAACAAACAAACAAAAAAAGCCACCCCAAAAACCCAAAACAAAAATTGTTTTGATCCCAAGTTGAGGTGGTATTTATCAATGTAAAACGTGGGGGTTAAAGGGAAACTTGAAAAGTTGTAGCGGGTGGGAAACATAATATATCCTCTTTTTAAACCGGTTGACGAGAAACGTTTTCCAAAATCGTAGATAAAATCGAAGACAGAATTGCCAGAGAGTAAGCCTTTGTGAAATTCAAGCAATGTAGAGACTTAATTTTCAACTAGTTAAAATCATTCCCCCAAAGTTTTCCCCGAGAAGCTTTTAAATGGAGTTTAACACACGCAGCGTTAAGATGGAAACGGCTTTTAAACTTGTGTCTGGCAAGTGCAGCAGAAAAAAGTTGATCATCGAGGAAATGAATAGGAGTTTACAAATTAATCTACCCTCATCCCGCCACTGCACTGCTTTCGTTGTACTCCAAAGTATTGTTTTACTTTGACCAGCAACATTTTACTGTCTACATCTATCTATCTCCATCAGGTCGATTTCAACCCCTGGTGACCATGTGGACAAGCTTTCTCCAAGCTGATCTGTCTATCACTGCCCTGATTGTTTCTATGTGAGGTTGGCCCACTATTGCCATGATGTTGTCCCACTATCTCGTTCTGGGTCTTCCACGTCCTCTATTGCACTCATTCATTGCAAAATTATTTTCTCCAGACTGTTGTCAGCTCTCATAATGTGACCAAAGTAGGTTGATCTACCTTTGTCTGTGAAGTTCAGAAGTAACATCTTTGTGTTTACTTGATTCAGAATCCAATTATTTGTTTTTCTCGTGGTCCATGGAATCCGAAGACGTCTCTTCCATACCAAAAGTTCTAACGATTCGATTCTTCTTTGACCAACCTTCCTTAGAGCCCAGCTTTCGGTTCAATAAGTGACGACAGGAAATATTGTCTGAACCAACTTGATTTTCAAACTGCAAGACACGTCTCTATCTTTCATAACATTTTATCACAGATAGATTATTACATGTTTTTTTGTGGTTTCTTTCATCGTTGCCCACCACTACCCTTTNAGATAACTTCAAAGTAGCTCAGAAAAAAGACAAGTCATCATCTGATGTATCTCTATAGTTTTAACTTGTCTTTCACTATTAAAAGTAACCTTTGAAAAAGAGTTCATTTTTAGCCCTCCTAGACACCCTGATTTTCAAAAATTTTCTGGACCGTCGGCCCCAACCATGGTGGGGCCTCCTTAGATAGTAACTCGTCTGGCCCCTCCACTTTTCAAATCGTTGCGTGGGCCCTGCAGAAGTAACATCTTTGTGTTTACTTGATTCAGAATCAAATTTTTTGTTTTTCTCGTGGTCCATGGAATCCGAAGACGTTTCTTCCATACCAAAAGTTCTAACGATTCGATTCTTCTTTGACCAACCTTCCTTAGAGCCCAGCTTTCGGTTCAATAAGTGACGACAGGAAATATTGTCTGAACCAACTTGATTTTCAAACTGCAAGACACGTCTCTATCTTTCATAACATTTTATCACAGATAGATTATTACATGTTTTTTTGTGGTTTCTTTCATCGTTGCCCACCACTACCCTTTTTGAATAGTGCAAACGTTACAGAGGGTAAGAATTGTAAAGGGAGGTCTTCGGCATCAGGTTTATCTGGTTGTCATTGTTTATTTTATATCTCACGATAAAGAGTTTGGTCATATGCATTTTTGTACGAAGTTCTGCTGCCAGTGTTTCAGGTTAAAGGGTGCGGACATAACATTTTTTGTTATGCAAGTATGCGACCAGAATAATATATATTATAATATTTATTATAATAAATATAATAATTATAATATTTATATTATTTCATAATTTATACCAGTCCCTCCATTCTTTACAGCACTTTGGTTGTGGAGGCAAAAATTAGACATATCTCTAGCTCAGTGATTGATATCGGGTAAAAAAATTAGATATTAAACGATATTCAAATATATTTGCACGTGCTATATCGTGTTAAAGCTGTCTGAAATTTGATGTTTCTTACTATACAGTTAGTAATGTACTAAGGGAAGTAAAAACCACCTGGACATTTGCTCTGCAGCATAAAACAAAATTGGTACATTTACATTCAACTCTTCATACGTATTTCAACTCCAGAATTTGGTGCCACTGAGATAGTTACAGAGATTAAAACGTATATTACGCCGGATCAAGCGAGGGGCTAGCAACACAGAGAGGTTAACTTGTTGAATTGTGAGGAGCTGGAGAAAATTTAGTTCGAAGACAAGTGATAAATATTGTACTTAGAGGTGATGAGGTTTGGAAGTTTTGTCACTAATCACATACACAGGAGGAATAAAGTTGGGGTGCCTATGATAGAGAGGTCATCCAGCTTGCTGGAGGAGAGGGAGAAGTTTAAAACGCTCTGAAACCTTTGATGTGTGTAAGACAATGTCTATATTTAGAACATAAAAATTGAGTTGTTAATGCCATATCTAAATATGGGAAGAGGATGAAGCATTAGCAAGAGTTGGCATTGGTGTAGTGCTAGAAAGAGGGTATGTTATATGATATATATGATTTATATGAAATATCTATGATCTATGAACTATGATCTATGATGAGGTGTAGTGTGTGAGGTGTGAGTTTAAGATGTGAGGTGTGAGGTGCGAGGTATGATATGTGATGTGTGAGATGTGTAATGTAAGATAGGAGATAGAAGATGGGAGAAACAAGATACGAGATACGATATACGAGATACGAGATGTTATATATGAGATATGATATGATGTGATATGATATTATATGATATAATATTTAATTATATTATATTATATTCTATCCAATTATATTCTTTGCTGTTCTATGCTATTCTTTGTTATTCTGTGATATTATATATTATGAAATATATTATATTTTATTATATTTTAATATATTTTATCAAATATATTAATTATATTAAATTACATCATTACGTTACATAATGCTTTTTCTAACGCCAATGCCAGGTATATAACCTCTAGAGCAGAACGTTATACTGTACTATTTTTGATAAAAAGCATAAAAACTAAATGCTGTATCTGATTAATAATACGGAAAACAGAAAATATATCTTCTTTTTTCAGTTCGCAACTAGAAAAAAGCGATCTTGCACTTTTTTATTTTGAAATAAAACCACCTGGTGTTTTTAAGAGACGTAAAACAGTGTTGTTGTTTTTGCAGTAAATAATGTGGACGTTTTAGACGCAACGAAACTTGTTTGTACATTGAAACATTTCTTAAAGTCTGCCATAGTTAGGAGACGTATTTCGTTTACTTCATTTAATTTAATAAAGTATTAATAAAAGCAAAGAGTGAGGGTGCCTTCTGTTTTTGTTAATGATGAAGCATCGTAAGGCATAGAGCCACTACGTGTATGGACCTGTGAAAATATGATTTTTTTTGAAAAACTAAAAAAAAAATAAAAAGAAGGTTAAAATAGGAGTTGAGAGTTGGTCTTAGATTTGATAGCATTAAGGACTTATGATGCTTGAAAGCACTCGGAAGTAAAAACGTTACGTAACCTAGCTCTCGGTGGAAAAAAAGGTGGATTTAAAGAAAGATTTATCATTTTTTATAGTCTGCCGTAGGTAGGAGACGTATTTCGTTTACTTTAATTAAATTAATGCTTGAAAGCACTCGGAAGTAAAAAGTTACATAATCTAGCTCTCCGTGGAAAGAAGTTGGATTGATAGAAAGATTTATCTACTGCAGTGCAACAGCTGAGAGAAAAGAGTCACATGGGTTGCATCAAACTGAGCTGGTACCAATAGGGAAGGATTATTACAATACTTAACATGACAGTATCTATAGAAAAGACTAAAACAAGCCACAGATAATTAGTCGATGGGACAAAGGTCGAAGAGTAGCTGGAAGATTTGGATCCATAGAGATGAGGACTCGGCTTTTAATTAAAGGACATGAATTGCATTTTTTCACAAAGTACCAACACGAGTACCAACACGAAGTTGCCCCACATGCAACAACCACCCCAGTGGAGCACGTCCTTAATGATACAGGATGGCGTAGGAGTTTGCAGGACCCAAGTAGGATCAAGAGCTTTTCACAGTTGCTGTTGCACACTGAAAAAAGATATATGTCTCCAAAGCTCGGAATGAAGACCCTGATATCAGCTCAATTTTAAGATAGAAGAGTAGGGATGATATTCCAACAGGAGAGCAGAAACCGCTACAGAGCCATATAAGAAAACGTCAAATGTATGACTAGAAACGACTGTTTGTAGATCATGAAGGAGTATTGGAGCTTGATTGTGCGAGCAGTAATAAGGTTTAACTACCAAAGTGTTTGTATCGAGTGATATGTACAGAGTTAAATGAAAAATGGTCCACATAAAGTACTTAGCATTCAAGAGGCACATGTACTGTAGCCGCAAGAGTGAGATAAATAGAATACCAAATAAAATTGGCAACATCACTTCAACCTTGCAAGTGCCGCCCAACAATCAGTGAGTAAAGGCATATTGCTCAAGTGGTTGTTGTTCTATGACAACAACTCATGACTACAGCACTCCTAGCCTGATAGCTGACAATACATAGAAAGATATCCTAGTACTAGTACTAAGTTTGGTATTGCAGCATTGAATTCAGACTGGATATTTGTTATTGTCCTGTTTGGTGACAAAAACAATACACAGGCACAAAAGCTATGTTGTTACATTATTATTGTTACACTAGTAGCTTAAAGCACAGGTAGATAATATACCGCGTCTAATAGGAAAGCTGCATATTTCATGTAGTCAAAGGTTTCTCACGATTTCCCTCACATTTTATCATTACAATACGTTTCTAATTATTCTAGCTGCTCCTAACCTAGCAGTTTTTTGAACACGATATTCCTCTAGCTCGATTTCAATATACTTTATAAAGTTTGGGAACATTTTTGAAACACTACCTGGAGCTCCAACAACAGCTGGTACCACCATAGATTTGCTCTTATTTATTGAATGAATAAAGCTTTGGTACAAGCCATAATACATAACTACCAAATATTGCTAGTTAAAAATACAAAACATGTTCTGATACATAAAACAACCATTCCCAAACCTAAGAGACAGCCTTTCTCAGCGCAAGGGAAATTTCGAATCCGATTAAAAAAAAAAAAAAAATCTCAAACTAAATAAACAAAATTCTATTCATAACGTGCTTATTTATGTCAATCAATATCTGTATTAGTCCTAAAAACACCTTTCGAATTATTGTTTCACTATCTATTAATATTGTTTTTTGCTTTTCCGCAACTGTCCTGAGCAAAAGTTCTTCGTTTTCAAAATTTTTTTTTTATGTCTTTCGTCACTTGTTTTATACCACCTCCAAGGCCGCCAATTATCACTGGTACAACCTTAATATCGTAGTCAGGTCGTCTTTCTCACATTTCAAACGCCAACTGTCTATACTTAGCCATCTTTTCCAGACGCGTGTTTACAATGTTCCGTTGCTTAGGGCACGCCATGTCACATATCCAGATCTTTTACTTCTCTTTGTCCTCTATGGTCAAATCCGGCCGTCTTGCTGTAGTTGTGTTTCGTACGTTAAATTCAAAATCCCATACTACTTTTGCTTTGTGGTTTTCGATAGTCTTTCCTCTCTCCCATTTCTCTTTATACCAAATAGTACCTTGGTCGATTAGGTCATACTCTTTAGCCCAAGCAGTTGTCATTATGATCAATGCTCTGTTGTTTCTCGCCAGGTATTCACTATTTGCTAGTACTTTGCATCCAGCAACAAGATGTTCAACAGTTTCTTCTTTCTCTGTACACAATCTACATCGTCGATCATCCATCAACCCTCGCGCTACCTTCCAAGCTCTCGTCTCCACCATCTGCTCTAACATCATCATGATTGCTGCAGTTTTTCTGCTGTGTAGGTTCTGCTTGAGCCAAATATGACACTCTTCTTCTTGTTCCTGATAAAATTGGCTTTGCTGTTCTTTGATCTTGTAGTCTTCAATCCTTTTTGTTTCCGTACCTTTTTGTAAGCTAGTCTTGACATTTTGCCATGTAGGTTTCCATTCTCTATCTTCCTCTATCACTCTATCATCAATCCTAATTGATCTTCCTTCAAACTGCAATCTGACTCCTGCTTCTGCCATGGTCATGACTGATTCTGTTACTATCGCGTTCTCCTCCTTTTTCATCTCTCTTATCCATGCTGCTTCAATCCATTGGTTATTTGACTTCGCCATATAACATGCAACTCGTAATCTTGTTTCTTTGTACACATCTCTCATTGATTTCAACCCTCTTCCACCTTTTTCTCTCTTTAAATATAGACGTTCATCACTTGCTAGTCTCCCTAACATGTTCTTTTCTCTTAGCTGTCTTTTAATTACCTGATCCAATTCTTTTAGTTCACCAGTGCTGAATTTACATATATTCATTGCATACCCTGCCACTGGTATCACCTTCATGTTGATTGCCTTGATTAAATTTGAATCATTTAATTCAGTATTTACAAGCATTTTTAGTCTCTTCAAAATCTCTTTCTTTACTCTGATGAATACACTCTTTGTCTTTATACCATCAGCCTGCTCAATTCCCAGGAACTTGTAAATTTCATTTTCATCCGGATCCATGGTCTTCATTCTCTCTTCCAGTACTTCGAGTCCTTCTCCTCTTACCATCTTTCCCTTCTCGAAGACTATCTCTGCACATTTAGATACTCCATAAGCAGCTCCGGTGTCATGGCTAGCTTGAACTATCATCTCGTTTACGATTTTAAGGGCATTATGACTTTCTTGGTATACCTTTAAATCATCCACAAACAAACTATGTGTTCTCTTCACTAATCGATTTCCTGGTTCTCCCATTCGGTACCCTCTAGTGTGCTGGAGTAATACACAAACAGGAATCTCGCTTATACAGAATCCTACTGGGGAATAACTATCTCCTTGTAAGAATCCAGACATAATTTGGATCCATCTGCTTATCATCTTTTTATTCCCGTCCCAGATCTCTAATCTCGTCCTCCATTTATTCATTAACTCTTTAAGCAATCTGATAACAGCTTTCGGTATTCCAATCCATTCATACACCCTTATCATCCAGTCATGATGTACTCTGTCATAGGCTTTTTTGTAATCATAAAATGCTACTGCCAAATTCCGATGATACTGCTTTACTTCTTCCATTATGCATCGATCAATTATCAATTGGTCCACTGTTCCTAGCACCCCTTCCACTGCTCCAAGCTGTCCTTTGTCCCAAATCTCATTGATCATTGTGTGTTCTCTCATGTACTTTGCTACTAATCCTGTAAGAATTTTGTACGATGTATTAAGACATGTTATTGGGCGATAGTTCTTTTCATCACTCAGGTTTCTTGTCTTTGGTATTAACACCGTTCTTCCTGAGGGCCACCACTCTGGTATCATCCTTGTGTTCCTATAAGTATCCATAAACGCTCTTCCCAGTGCTTTTTGTGCAGGTTCGAACTTCTTCCACCAAAAGTTTTGTATACCATCTACTCCTGGAGCTGTCCAATTTTTTCTCTTTACTATTTCCTTCTTCAATTTTTCCTCGGTGATTTCAAATTCAGCAACAACATTTACCTTTTCATTCAACTCAGATTTCACTTCCTCCATCCATGGCATATTTGGTGTTGGCTCGTTCTGCTCCCAAACTCCACTCCAGAATTGTAAAAACTTTTCCATTTCTGGCATTTCACCTTCGTGTTTATCTGCTCCTTCAAGTTTCCGAAAATAGCTTCTCTGATCTCTCTGAAACATGATATTATCCTTCTTCCTTTGTCCCTTTTCAATATACTTTTGTAATTTTACTTTCTTGTAACGCAGTTTATCAAGCCACTCTTCTTTCGCATTTTGCAGATTGAGGGTCGTTGTCTCTCTTTCATTCATACTCAGGGCTAGTTTCTTTAAAATACCTTTTTCTCTTTTCGTTGCTTTTCTTTGTTGTCTTCTCCGATGCAATTCATTGGCTGTCCGTGCAATATTCTGTCTCAGCTCTTTCATCTCAGTTCTGAGTTTACGCTCTCTTCTATTTCCTCCCTTTGCTTTCCTTTTGCCATTCTGGTTTATTTCTTTTGGCTTAATCCCACTTGCATAAGCTACTGCTTTTCCCATCGCATATACAATATCTGTAATTTCTGGAATAGTGGCAGCGTTTGGTAGGTATTTCCTGAGAATTTTATTGGCTCTCTTTTCGACTTCCTTGCTAATTTTGAGTTTTGGAAGTTTCTCTCGCGGTTCCATATGGATCAGTGTGCAATGCTCCATGTTGTTCAATTCTGTTTGAAAATATCGCTCTAGTTCTTTATCTGCTTCCGTAAGGTCTTCGTCTTCAATCACAATCGTTTCATTCACTTGGTCATCCCCTTCTTCGTTTTGTTCATTGCCTTCACTATTTAACTCACTGTTGTAGTTTTCCTCTTGGTTTTCTGCTACTCTTGTTTCTGGTACCTGTAATACCTCCCTCTGTCTCACCAAAATCAAGTTTTTGATTTCAGGATCTTTTTTAAATCTAGCTGCATTATCTCTCAATTTTTGCCAACTTACTGATTGGTACTCTGGGTATATTACATCCCATCTCGCTTTAACACGTTTCATGAAACCTCTACCATTCGCCCGTTCCTCTTTGTCTATGTTGAGAAGCTTGACCTTCATTTCCGTTGTCCATTCTAATGATTTGCGCTGTGCGTTTTCCACTACATGGTCTTCTACTTGTTCTAATATTTGGTTTTGGTTGCTAGGTTCATTCTGCCTTCCCCACCCTTCTTTTTTAAATCTTCTTGCATTATCAGTCAAATTCTGTGCTGTTCTTCTACTCTCTGGATACTCTGCATCCCATCTGTCTTTTACTCGTTTCATAAAGTTTTTTCCTCTTTTCCTTTCTTGTGAATCTAATTCAACTATTCTGTGTTTCTGTTCTTCGGTCCACTCACGGTTGTTCAATATTTGAACAATGTTTTGATTTTTATGAATTGCTTCATTTTCAGCATCCATTTGTGCCACTGTATTATTAGCAATATCATGTATTAGTTGAAATTGATTATTATCTAAGTCCTCCATAAAATGTTTGATTTACACACGGGGATTAATCAGTCCATCCAGAGTTGCCCGGTTCTCTGGATAAGGCTTATAATTTTGATAGGGACGCCACTTCTACCAGATTCCGCGATCAGTGACCTCATAACGCTGCAGCCATTCACCCATATCGGCACGGTACCTTCGGGTTGCGGGTATAATTGATCGTGTAACCTCCACTAGACAGGCTGTCAGCCAAGACTAAAGAGCCCCATCTGCCCTGGTTTTGAAATCAGAGTGTTCCCTTCTCCTAGGACAACTGCTTGAAACGCTAACGAGCTTGTCCTACCCGGGTTTTGAAGTCAAAGATTTTCCTTCTCCTGGGATGACTGCTGGCAACGCTAATGAGCTCATCCTGCCCAGAGGATAGGTTATTTAAAGGCGCCTAAGACCCGCCTTTCGCCCCTTCTCCTGTCAGTTTGAAACAGTTCTGCCACGTGAAGGCCAGGAGTTGGACTTGACTACCAGAGGCTTTATATTACGCATGCCGTCTGGGGGATTTTATAGAAATTGGACCCTCACTTTCCAATATCACCCCCGCAATAGTAGTCCTTCAGAACATTATTTATTTATTTATTATTATTGTTATTACTATTATTATTATTTATATATTTGTTTATTTATTTTCGTGTGGTTACACACTACCTATTGATGGATGGGTAAAAAACCTGTAATTAGACCCCAGCAACAAGCCAGGGAAAGCAGAAAGCTTGCACATGAACTGTTGCCACAAGAGTAAGACAAAATATATAACCAAAATAAATGCAACGTCACTTCTATCTTGCAAATGCCGCCCCACAACAAAAAAAGAAAGGCATTGGTCAGGCGGTTGTTGTTGTACGACAACTCTTGACACATTTTTTTAATTACTGTTATATTTTATAATTAATAATAACAAGATAATTCTAATTGTTATGATTTTTATTATTTATTTATTATTATTATTATTTTTATTAGTATTTTTTTTTATCATCATCATCATTAAATCTTTTTTGGCTTTATCGTCATTTTCTCCCAGGAACTGGGACTCAGACGGTGCCCTTCAGAGAGACTTTGTTTTGGCAGTGAGAAATTTTATGACCGAATGCTTTTTCTGACGCCAGACAATAGCTTTTTCTTTTGCATAGTTCCAAATTCCTTTCACCCGCCCGGGGAACCAACCCGGAATGGTGCAGCTATACTAACCATTAAGCCACAGGGTCTCATTATTATTATTATTATTATTATTATTATTATTATTATTATACTTTTTTTTCTTTTGGCTTTTTGTGTATATTTCCAAGCTGAATGTAGCCCAAGGATTCGAGGCAAAGGAAATGTTAGCACATACTTTTACTCTGGCCTTTGAGATTTGCACAGAAACAACAAATTAATCTATAAATTAATAAGACGAAAGGAAAGATTAAAAAGCAAGTAAAAGAACAAATCAGAAATCTGGGTTGAGAGTGCTCTTCGTAGGATGCAAGCAGTTTCAATTAATGTAAATTAATAATAATGCAAATTAAAACCTCCAACCTGCACTTCGTAACTAAAGATGTGTCTTTCGTTGGTCAACATCAGTAGAGCGCGTTCTTAAAGGATACTGACCATGTAATAGTTTATTTTTCCGGCAATCCCTTATGGATTTTAGACCTGTAGTTTTTGCTTGTTTCTTGACGTTCTTTATTGATTTAGTGTAGCAATGATCTCAATTAACATTAGTTTCAACGCCAAGTTCCTCCACATACTTTTGACTATCTTTTGTAATAGAGTAGCTGGTTTTTCCGGATTCTTGTTGTCTAACTAAGTAAAGCATACAGTGATTTGTTGACACTAAACACTGGTTCAATGGTTGTAGTTTTCAAAATACCCTCCATTTGAATTTATGCCTCTACATCTTTCCTTCCTTGGTGGATACAATCTTTCTACCTCTGCTTTTGCGCGATGCATACGATGCATTGTAAACAATTTCCGGTGTTTGTGATCAAGAGCCTAAATATCGGTAACAGACCAACTAATTCCATTAAAGCTATAAGTTACGACAGGTACTGCTAGACTATTGTGAGCTTCAATCCTGCTTACCGAGCACAATTCAGTTTTAAGAATAGCTCTTACATGACGGTAGAATTCTTTTTTAATTTTGTCTTTCACCAGGGGAATGCTGGATATCTCCAGCGTCAAACACACCATGAATCCTTTAGAATATCTGTATGACCCAAGTCAACATTATATGGCCCTACCAACGTCTCTCTTCTGAATGTTGCTTTAGCACATTTGTCAGACCGGAATACAGGCCCATGTCGTCACCAAATGGTTTTACAGTTTGTAGTAGGCCCTTAAGGTCTGCATTATTCTTGGCCAACAATTTCAGGTCATCCATAAAGAAACGATGTTCTATCATTTTGTTTCTAATTTTGTAACCATATTCTGTTTGATTAAGTGCAAGATATTAAGGTATCAAGACCATATAGAAAATAAGTGGTGAAGAGAGTCACCATGGAAAATTGCACAGTCGGTATCAATGGGGCAATATTTCAATGATCCATCTGTATGGTATAAAAACATTGTTTTGTCATGGTTGATTTAAGAAAGTTAATAACTACAGGAGAGACTTTAAAACCATTAAAGTGTTTTCAGTGTCAATGTATGTGGCTTGCTGTCAAGTGCATTTTTGTAGTCTATCAACGCCAAATTCAACTTCAGATTTTTAAAATTGCAATTTTCCATGATCGTCTTATTGATCAGAAGCTGATCTTTGCAACCATATGAACCCCTCATATCCGTTTTGTTCGATAGGGACAAAGTTGTTAGTTTCCATAAATGTGTATGTACGCACCGTAAGAATAGATGTTAACTTATTATAGAATGTACTGAGGCAAGTTATTGGCCTTTAGGCCTATAGTCTTTTTAGTTTAAAGCATCTGAATTTTTTGCTGGGACGGAAGCTTGACTATACACGAAGGGTTTACAAGAATTGACACTATTTGAAATTGATATTCAGAATAGAATATAACTCCCACCCAAACTGGACTGTAATATTTAATAACTTTGGCAAATGGAGAAAACATAGTCATTTGTTATGCCAAAGCCATTTCGTCACACCAGCTATCTTGTTAGCAATTCATTCCGCTCTAAATGGCAAAAGAAGATAATGGCTACCATTTTAGGTGAAATGTGCCCATGGCTATCACCTCAGTTTGGTAGTAACTTGAGCCTTGAAAGAGAAAGTGGTTTTTAGTTCCGAGTCAAGCAGTGTTTTCATAGGATTTTGAAGACATTCTAAAGCAATCAACAGAGTAGAATTTGTTAACGCAAAAATTACCTTTTAATCCACCTTGAAAATGTTGCCAAACATGTCAAGGGTAGATTAACTTGACTTGACTTGACTTGGGGCCGATGACTCCGAGACTTCACGTGGGCTCGGCAGACGTTACTGTCTTCCATTAGAGTTGCCAGCTCCTGGGGGTGATTGCTCCTGTGTCGCGCTTTAGGGTGTCCACGCAGGTCAACTGCGGTCCTCCTCGGTTCCGTGCTCCATGCGTGGGTTCCCATAAGATTAACGTCCGGGTGCTCAGCTCGGGATGGCGGTAGCACGAATAGCTTGCGTTCAGGGTAGATTAAATATGTCAAAAAAATTGTTTACAATTAAAATACAATCAACACCTTGTTGCAGTTTACACTTCCTCCCTTTATCACTGAACTAAAAGAAATTCATTGTTTTAGAAAGAATCAGATAGCATGTACAAAGTCACTTGAAATTAATTGAATTAAATAGGATATATCTAATCACTTGAAATTATTTCTATAGTTTTTTTCACGGTCATGATAGAGCATTAGGCTTACACTTGTAAAAAACGTAGGAGCATAATTATTAAATTTGACAGTGATCCTGATATATATATATATATATATATATATATACTCCAGTTTTTCATGGCTCTTAAACTACTTCTACAAATGAAAGATTGGACCAATCAGTCACTTACAGTTACTGATTTTATTCAGTATTGTAACTTTGGACTTCGGGGTTGATATAGTGGAAGAGACCAAAATGTAGCTAGATGTAGGTGTTAGATACTGATTTTTGAATTTTTATTTGAAATTTGATATGATAACGGCTTTGCAACTGCGTTCCCTTATTTACTTTGTGGTATTGTGTAAATATTTTTCTTGGATTAAAAATGGCCGAGGTTTATGGGCATTTAGTGTTTTTAAAGTATTTCTCCAATAATATGACCATTGAATGTTTTTTGTATATCATAAGAGAACCATTCGAGATTTTCTTTTGTTGCATGACGTTTGAAGAATTCTTAGTAGACACTACAAGTAATTGTGGTAATTGCGTAGGTTCGTGTTGTGTTGGGTGTTTTTTTTTTTTTTTGCCACAAATTAAAAAGTGGTGCTGCTGGTTATATGAGTTTTCCATATCACTTTCGTTCGGCTTGAAGTTCCAGATGGTTCCATGTGTAATCTATTTGCTACTTTAGCTGGTTAACAAAATTATTTTTACGTTCTACTTTGAAGAATACGGAGAAATATAGTTTCGAGAAAATGCCCACAAAATGCCCACAAAATGCCCCTTTGGGAAAGGCATTGATGTGCACCTACCAAAAAATCCCCCATGGTTCATGGATGTTTGTCATAAAGAGAGATATAGAGCTGAAACGTGGATAAGAAAAGTTTGAGAAACTAGATGCAATGTGTTTGAAGATTTATAGCTGATGGGACTTTTTGTGATTGTGGTTGTGGTTGTGGTTGTCTTTTTGATGCAATCTAATGAGATTTCGAGTACCTTTATTTGAAAATGGATCTTTAATTCATTTTAAGAGGAGTTGGAGTGGATACCTTTAACAAAAAGAGAACTTTAGTAAGAGGGTATCTTCAACTAAATGTGAGATTTAATGGGAAGGAAACTTGAATGCCAAATTCGCGGTAATGGATTGGGAGCTTTAATGGAAAGTTAGCTATATTAAGAGAAGAACTTAGATGAGGAGAGTTATTATTGGAGAGGAAATATTATGTTTAATTAGTTTTAACGAGAAAGTTACTTTCATGGCTGAGATACTTTAATTGTGGAGTTTTAGCGAGGAAATAACTTTGAAAAGGGGTCTTATTGACTTTTTTTTTTAGGTATTTGCCTTAGTGTTGGGTTTGACGGGAACAACCAGGAGAAAGGTTTTATAAGAGAAGCCCTTCTGAAATTGAAAGACAACACTAACTGTTTTCCTATTTAAAGTTCCATTGCAGTTTAAGTGTTTATTTATATATATTGATATATTATTTGTTAATTTGTAGACGTTGAAGCATGTACAAGCAACAGTAGTACACTGGTCGTAACCATTGTCAACTCAACAGCGTTAAAACTCACGTGGAATATTTCAGACACGTTAAATGTTTCAAGAGTTGCTGTTGAATTTTCAGAAGCAAAATACTGCAACTCAAGCAATGGCTCCATTTTCCAAAACTCAATTGTAGTTCCTGTTGAAATTAGAAGCTATGTTCTAAGAGATCTCAACGCTTGGACATGTTACAGAACCAGACTTGTAATTAGCTCAACAAGTGGAAATTGCAGCAGTGCTACTGTGATTTCTCGGACACTACCCAGTGGTATGTACCCCTTCATATATTTGTGTAGGACTGGAAGAAACAGGTAAAGTAGGTTTAGTGGGATATGTAATATTATATACGTACCGTACACTAACACCTGGAGTAACTCTTATTTATGCGTATAGCCACCATCAGGTCATTTTCTTCCATTTTTTAAAACTATTTTCTGCGGTAGTATTTGTGGGTGTGGTATGTACAAAATACATGCCCCAGTAGTTGGCCAATATAAAAACACACACGCCGAGGTGGTTGGGCATGTAGGTAGTGTGTTGGAATAAATGTCGCAGTGCAGACATTCGCACCCATAATGGGATTCTTTAGAACAAGAAAATTCTAATTTCCAAGGGGACCGATTCTTTATCAAGAGGAAGATCCATCGCAAAAGCTTATTTTAAAAGGGATATTTTGGGGTATCACCTAATGCACAAATTCATGGTTATACAGTCCTGGGTATACCAGTGAACACTATAAACAGCCTAAGGTAACGGACAAGACTTTTTCATATTTTTATTATATATGGGATTATCGAAAAAAGAACACTGCAAAACAGAAGGCAGCAGGCGGTTTTCTTAGGCCCAAAATGCTGAGTTCTTAATTTTGACTCCTATTTACAAATCAACAAATATTGAAAGTTAAAAATGCTCTTTCTCATCTTTGTATTCGAGTAAATACAGTGATCGGGTATTCCTATTGATGCCTACCTTTCTTGCACATAAAAATGGTTTAAAACAATATATACCTTCATGAATCTTGACCTGATGCAGATTAATGCATTCAGAACCATTCTTTCCACTATTTACTTATCACCTAACCTGTCTTATCATAACATTTTTTATGAGTATTTAGGGTTGATATAATACAACATAATCATGAAAAAGATATTTCTCATATTTTCAAAACGAATATTGGCTTTGCAGTCAAACCTTTTGACCTTTATAATTAGCTATTTACTATTTCCCCTTGCATTAGAAATCGCTTAATATGAACAGATGTATGTATTTACAGATGAGGAAGGCGGAAGAGGAAACGTTTGTTTTTGTCTTTGCCTGTGACCTTTGTTCTACGGTTTTAAACAGGTTCGAAAAGGCAACATGAATGCGACATAGTGAAAATCTACTTATGTTCTGTTGGTTGTTTTTAGCCTGGGTTGTGTTGCCACTGACTTTGTCACAAGTACACGTGAAACAAGTACACGTGAAACAAGTGCACGTGAAACATTGGGCGCTAGTTAGGGTTATTGTAAAAGTTTCATGATCCAAATGTTATGTTAATGATATTTATAGAGATGATTTTAAGGTGTGAAGAAAACGGAACATAAATGACACTGATCCGAAAAAAGTTATTGCTGATTGCTGAGGAATTTGAATCATGAGCTTTGCAGCTTTGCAGCTTTGCAGCT
>RDPX01000209.1:798714-810033 GCA_003991215.1 Morbakka virulenta | reverse complement strand
AAGAAACAGGTAAAGTAGGTTTAGTGGGATATGTAATATTATATACGTACCGTACACTAACACCTGGAGTAACTCTTATTTATGCGTATAGCCACCATCAGGTCATTTTCTTCCATTTTTTAAAACTATTTTCTGCGGTAGTATATGTGGGTGTGGTATGTACAAAATACATGCCCCAGTAGTTGGCCAATGTAAAAACACACACGCCGAGGTGGTTGGGCATGTAGGTAGTGTGTTGGAATAAATGTCGCAGTGCAGACATTCGCACCCATAATGGGATTCTTTAGAACAAGAAAATTCTAATTTCCAAGGGGACCGATTCTTTATCAAGAGGAAGATCCATCGCAAAAGCTTATTTTAAAAGGGATATTTTGGGGTATCACCTAATGCACAAATTCATGGTTATACAGTCCTGGGTATACCAGTGAACACTATAAACAGCCTAAGGTAACGGACAAGACTTTTTCATATTTTTATTATATATGGGATTATCGAAAAAAGAACACTGCAAAACAGAAGGCAGCAGGCGGTTTTCTTAGGCCCAAAATGCTGAGTTCTTAATTTTGACTCCTATTTACAAATCAACAAATATTGAAAGTTAAAAATGCTCTTTCTCATCTTTGTATTCGAGTAAATACAGTGATCGGGTATTCCTATTGATGCCTACCTTTCTTGCACATAAAAATGGTTTAAAACAATATATACCTTCATGAATCTTGACCTGATGCAGATTAATGCATTCAGAACCATTCTTTCCACTATTTACTTATCACCTAACCTGTCTTATCATAACATTTTTTATGAGTATTTAGGGTTGATATAATACAACATAATCATGAAAAAGATATTTCTCATATTTTCAAAACGAATATTGGCTTTGCAGTCAAACCTTTTGACCTTTATAATTAGCTATTTACTTTTTTCCCTTGCATTAGAAATCGCTTAATATAAACAGATGTATGTATTTACAGATGAGGAAGGCGGAAGAGGAACAGTTTGTTTTTGTCTTTCCATGTGACCTTTGTTCTACGGTTTTAAACAGGTTCGAAAAGGCAACATGAATGCGACATAGTGAAAATCTGCTTATGTTCTATTGGTTGTTTTTAGCCTGAGTTGTGTTACCACTGTGCATGGAACATTTGTTTTTGCATGTTATCACAGTTAGATGTGGACTGATAAGCATAAAGTGTTTTATTACATGGTATTGCATTTTGCTGTCTTTCGAAGCACCATCTGGGTCTCCCAGTGGAATTACTGCTTCAGCTGGCCCCACGTATGTTTTCCTGACATGGAACGAGCTGGATGCAAAAGAGAGAAATGGCATCATTGTCGGCTACATCGTTACAATGTCGTCTGTCGTGCAAAACTATAGCAGGAGATTTGAAGTAAATACTACTACGTTGAATGTGACGGACCTAAAGCCGTACAGTAATTACACGGTAACAATTATCGCCAAGAACTCTGCAGGAAAGGGTCCAGCAGGTCAGGTTCATATAACGACACTTGAAACAGGTGAGCAAATAATGGCGTTAAGATTTTGAGTTGGATTTTCCTGTCAACCATTTCAGACAAATTTTCATTTTTGCATACATGGACGTACAATTTGAGCGACTGTGATAGTAAAATGACGTTGTAGCGACTGTTAGTTTGGGTGTACATACGTAATAACATGTTTGGGTCATCAATGTAACTGACACTAGAAAATGACAAGTGAAGAATAAACTGACAAGGTGGATTCAGGTTTCCCAACCGTTTTTCTCCTTTGATGAAGTGTTGTTTATGTTTTCTTTCTTCTTGGTCTTTGTGGAGGTGTAGGGGCAGTTGGGACTGTGTTAAATGTGAATTGACGTAGTCATATCATTTGATAAAGTGTCTTTCATTATTGTAAATGTCTTTGCTAAGATTGTTTTTGCTTTAATAAACATGCAGCAATACGTTGAAATGCACTTGTTGAAAGTGGTTGCATACACGTTCTTGGAAAACATCCAAATGTTAGGAGTGCGTGTACACTGACGTTGATTGAATATTAATTTGATATTTGGTGTATTTACAGATGAGGAAGGCGGAAAGGGAAAAATGTGTTTTTGTCTTTGCCTGTGACCTTTGTTTTACGGTCTTAAACAGGTTCGAAAAGGCAACATGAATGCGACATAGTGAAAATCTACTTATGTTCTGTTGGTTGTTTTTAGCCTGGGTTGTGTTGCCACTGACTTTGTCACAAGTACACGTGAAACAAGTACACGTGAAACAAGTGCACGTGAAACATTGGGCGCTAGTTAGGGTTATTGTAAAAGTTTCATGATCCAAATGTTATGTTAATGATATTTATAGAGATGATTTTAAGGTGTGAAGAAAACGGAACATAAATGACACTGATCCGAAAAAAGTTATTGCTGATTGCTGAGGAATTTGAATCATGAGCTTTGCAGCTTTGCAGCTTTGCAGCTGTGCACCGTTGCTATGGGTTGGAAATTGTTAAGGATATGGCGTTTTTAGCCAAATGCCGCTTTTATGTGCGGTAATTTTCGTCGTGGTCACGAGAGAACGTGTGACTGTGTTTGTGTTGGAAAGCAATTCCACAATGGTGTTAGTTTGAAGAACAGTATTTCATGACTTGTATACGAAATATTGGCAGGTGGCAATGTAGTCGCACACGGTGTTTAGTTGTACCTTGGTTATTGTGTTAAGGGCGCTAATAGTTGAACAATGCATCTAGTTTTACTACGCTTATATTTGCAACCGGCCGTTGGTTGCACTTTATCATTGTTGCACATTGATTTAGGATGCAGAGTAAAGTGGCATTGTTGGCGCTGATATTTGCACATGGGCAGTGGTAGCACTGTGCGTATGTTGCACTTTATTTATGAATGCATTGTTCAGAGGAGTACTTGGCTAGTCTGGAAAGAACATGAAGTGAAAAATGTAATGCATGTGATAACTTTCAGATTGGATGTTTATCGGCATTGTGCATGGAACATTTGTTTTTGCATGTTATCACAGTTAGATGTGGACTGATAAGCATAAAGTGTTTTATTACATGGTATTGCATTTTGCTGTCTTTCGAAGCACCATCTGGGTCTCCCAGTGGAATTACTGCTTCAGCTGGCCCCACGTATAATTTCCTGACATGGAACGAGCTGGATGCAAAAGAGAGAAATGGCATCATTGTCGGCTACATCGTTACAATGTCGTCTGTCGTGCAAAACTATAGCAGGAGATTTGAAGTAAATACTACTAAGTTGAATGTGACGGACCTAAAGCCGTACAGTAATTACACGGTAACAATTATCGCCAAGAACTCTGCAGGAAAGGGTCCAGCAGGTCAGGTTCATATAACGACACTTGAAACAGGTGAGCAAATAATGGCGTTAAGATTGTGAATTGGATTTTGCTGTCAAATTACTTTTGCACGTTTTTGCTTTTGCAACTGAGTACTCCTTAGCGAAGTATTGGGTTTGTGTTGGATTGGACTTTGGCAGTAATTTTGAAGGGAATATTACATCTTGATTTTATCATTGTTCTCGCTTGAGGAATGACTACTTTGACGAATTTTCTGATTAACAGCGCAGTTCTTGAGTCAAGAGTGCGAATGTAAATCTGGAGGTTTATTTGGTTGTTTTAAAGCAGCTTTTCATAGATTGACATGTTTACATATAGAATGCATGCGTCCTTGTGGAGATACACATGGGAATGTTTAACGATCTGATGGTGAGAGGGAGGGTATACTTGAAGCGTTGAAATATAAACATTGATTTGTTTGGGTAGTAATGTGTACGTATTTATTATCACATATACATGGACGGAAAAAAGTCTTAGAGTGGGTAATACTCTGCCTTTTTATAATTAAAAAATTTTTTTTTCTACGAAATGTATTAGGAAATGCGATTGATATAATGAAGGCTGGGAAAAAGCTGTTTTACAATGGGTTTTTCAGTTTTTACTGGTATTTCGTGTGCCAAATTTGTTTTATTATACTTGACATGAAATGCCATTATATTTTAGTTTAGTACTTGTCGTTTTGACTTATGGGTTTGTTGTTTAGTGATTCTTCTTCTTTGATGTCCCTGCTAAAGGAGATGTTAAGTAATTTTTACATGGTTTACTTGACCTTTTTCTTAGAGTTCATTGAATTCATTTTTCGCTGCTTCGAGATGCCTTGCACTGCTCCAATCTTTGCGTTAAAGTCTCCACCAATCAGTAAAGCGTTGTGTTTTCGTAAGTTCTTTCTCAAGTCAGAGAGGTTCATGTGGAATTCTTCCCTTTAATCAGGATCAGAAACATGGGTTGGACAGAAACACGAGATGACACTTGCAGTGTTTCCGTGAAAAGTAGCGATAAGTGTCCTGGAGTTTATTGAGTTTATTGATTTTACAGAATTAAGAGATTTGGAAGCTTTGCGACTAAGAAGGATGCCAACGCGTCTAATTTTTGAATTATTAGCGCCCTTTTCAGCAGACGAAGTTATCGGGACCCAACCATTTTTCATGTCATGATATTTTACATCAGTTTCTTCATGGCGAATTTGGTGTTCCTGAACACAAACTACATCTATACCGTATTTAGCAGCTAAGGCTGTCAATTCTCCTTTATTTGATGTAGGATCCAGAGTTCAGCAGGTCCTAGTTAAGAAAAGGAAAGTTTTTCTGCATTTCCAAAGATGGTCAGTAGTATTCTTTGCGACCCCAATCAGACGTCCCACTGGAGGACGCGCTCCTTGTGTGTTCACGCGACGAGCGATGTGGCATGATTTTTTTCTAGAGTTTCTTGTCAGTTGCAGCTTTTCGGTTGCTATGGAAACGCTAGAAAGGAAAGGATTCAGGATTAGTGGTCTCAACTTCTACAAACTACCACGGTTTTCAACTAACTCAAAATGATTGATCCATGTTGTTGAGAATGTCAATTATCAGCCTCATTGATCTGCGTATTGAACCAAAGAAACGGGGTATTTTTACTTGCCTCAATGATGCCCTTGCAAAGCCGCTTCCCAGACCAAGGACGCTGGTATTTTTACAACATACTCGCCTTGCGCTAGAGCCCCTTCCGTGGAGAACAGTGGACGCCAACGTGAAGGCGGGGTTGACGATTGTGAGAGAGAAGCTATGTGGTACACTATTCTAAGACTACACTATTTTAAGACGTGCTGGCATCTCACCTCACTAAAGATAGACGATAGATCAAAGCTGAGCAGCTCTTGTACAAAATGCTAGTGGACTGTCTCTTTTTAGAACAGAGAGAGATGTTGAATTTTTTTAGAAGTACAATCATAATATGATTTCATTTAAATAAGTATTTCATTGTTAAGACCAGAAAACACAAAGGTGTTACTTCAATCTGTTTACGCTACCTGTAGTAGCTTTTCACTGTGTCTGGATTCTCAGAGATTTGGTATAAAGTAAATGGTTTGGGTTCCCATGTCTGCTGCATTTTCAGGTGTATTTCTTCATTAAACAACAGAATCATCAGACGCGAACTTTAATAGTTACGTTTGCCATGGTTTTTATTTAAAGTTTTAATAGTGTAGTACAGTAGAATATCCTGGGTTTTGGGCAGCTTGAGAGAGCAAAGGTGTTTTTAATTTTGCTCGATGCCGTTTATCGTTTGTATTGCAAATGCTTTAGTAGGAATAACTAATACGTACTGAATATCTTTTGTAGTACCTGGGCCACCGGGAAAACCAGCAGTAAGAAATGTGGCTTCAAGATCGGTATTAGTAGAATGGACAAATCCAACAGAGCCTAATGGAGTATTGCTGGAATTCCGAATCACTTTTAAAACTTTTGGAATGATAACTAAATCAGTAACCACATTAGCCAACGAAACAGCTAAAAATGTTACAGGGCTGTGTAAGTATTTTTTTAAAAATTGATTGTAGTAATGGAGAAGTCTATTTATGTTGTTTATGGTCAAGGTAGTTATTTTGTTTACTGCTGAAATGAAATAGGCATTTTATCGTAAATATTGGATAGACTTGCTTTAGTTCCTGGTTAACAACTTTTTTCTTGGCTTGTTTATTTTGACGACTTTACAATTACAAGGTCAATCTTTTTTCCCAATAACCCCCAAAACAAACATCGAGCTTGTTTTATGTTGATATTTTCGCTAATGGTAGAAGTAGTGATTAAACTTGGAATCAAAAACGTTTGTATTGAGTGGATTGTTTTTTTCTAACGCGTTATTAGATTATCTGTGTCAGCATGACTTGGCCTTTGGTGTTTCTGAAATGCTGTTTATACTCCATTGAACGTCCAATATAAAGCTTTCGATTTTGTAGACGGTAGATTTATGGTGTAAAGGAATGCTTACCTTAGATCTTTGGCCCTCCCGTCCTGTAGACATCGGACAAGAAGGCGGCGCCATCGGTCATACGCCAAGGCGTTTGCTTTTTCTGGTAGGATTGTATTCAACTTCAAGTCCTCTTTTTATGAAGACTGCCAGGAACGATATTATTATAGTGATAAGTCGTACTAGTTTTTCTGTACAAGCTGTCTTGATTGGATTTGGTAAGACGTGTACTGACCAATAAAACTTGTTTTTTAAGACATATAGTAAGGGTAATTTTTACTGATAAAATAAAAGGTAAAGATTTGTTAAAATCCACAATCGCTAGGAGATTATAAATAAGATATCATTTTAAAGAGAACCATTGCGTTATTCGGCCGCGGAAGTATATTTTGAAGCACATGTTCGATTTTAAAAGCATTTAATGAAAGGATTGCATGGTATCCAACAGGATGAAAAAAGAAGAGGCACCCAACGATCTGCAGGTGTGTTGTTTGTTAATACAAATACTTGTATAGTTACCCAGAAATTTTAACTGCTTATGGTTACTAACGTATGTGTTAATAAACCCTTTTTTTTTGTCGTAGCACCGTTTACGGTATACAATGTGACGATTCAAGGAAGAACTCAAAAGGGGTGGGGTCAAAACTCAGCACCCACTTTTTTCCGCACAGGCGAAGAAGGTATTCCGTATTGCGGTTTTCATTAGGGACTCTCCATTTTAAGCTTGAAGTGTTTGCTCGTAAACTGGTTCTGCGAGATTCAAATCTATATTGTATAAGAATTTAGGACCTAAGAAGGAATGGTTTTACAATAAAAGCGTTGTAGTTTTGCCATACTGCAAAGTATACTTACGATTGAAGTGTATGATGACGTTGATTTTTGAACCTATAGACATACACACCAGCTTTCATTATTAAAATGTGTTGGTTTTTTTTCATAAATGTACTAAATGTTCCATATATACTGGAGTTAGAAACAGAACGATTTAATGTAGATGAAGAGTTGGCTATAGCAAGGGGAAGTGTAATTTCCAACTACTTTTTGGTAATGGGGTACATCGTACAAAATATTTTAGGACACATGGCCAAGAATGTAAGGAGTTGAATATTCGAGCTCTAACGTTTCATGAAGATATGGGAATTAGATTGCTTTCTACTGCGTAAATTGAGCACGGAGCAAGAGAAATACTTTTACTAATAAAAACACTAGTCAGTTGTTATATGACAGGATCCCAAACACCGTATTGAGACAAGGAAAACTTGACCTGAAAAATGAGGACGCTATTGCTGTCATAGTCTCGCCTAGTACAACAAAGAATGTGCACGTGTTATATGTTACTGGGTGTAGGTAATGAAAATGGTTACCCCGAGAAAACTATATGTAAAAACATTGGGAGATTTTTAAAGGAAAAATCGGTGTATCTAATAAAAGAGATTTTGTTTACAAAATGGGTAGACCGATCACTGAAGCAATTGGTTACTTCAACGACACTGCAGTTGGAGTCCTTGGTATGATGTGGTATTGTGATTAGGTAAAATTCTTAAGACCAGGATTTCATTTAAACACCAGAGTATTTTCCTTAATATTTTCTGTCTCATTTTTGTACTGTTTATTTGTCAAGAACTTTCTTTTAGTTGAATCATTTAATTCACAAAATTCCCCGGTAAAGAATTTGGTAGCAGTCAGTATTATTAAAATTAGTGGTAATATCAAGTGTTTTTCATTTTGCTTTATGGAACTGGTGTTCTAGTCAAAATTATATCTGTATTTTATTCCTAATGATTGGCTCGCACTACAAAACTTACACAATTCATTTGAAATCCTAGAAGAGTAGACCAAGATATCAGGACGAGCAAATGTAAATTAAGCGATATTTAATCATTGAGGAAAAAAAAAGAAGATATTTCAAAGATGAGTAACCAGTGGGGTTTTTATCCTGTAAATAGTTGACTAAAACAATGACAAATTACGAAATAGTGTCAAGGGTCGGTTTTAATATTTATATTGTACGTACATGTACATTTCACTGTTTTTCCTGCTTCAATATTTAGTGGCAGACTTATAGATTTTTTACCTTTTTTAGCACCGAGCACCCCCCCACAAAACATTACTGCCAGAAATTTATCATCAACTTCAATAGAAGTAGTTTGGAAAGCACCTGCCCTTGGAGCACAAAATGGAAAAATAAGTCAATATGTGATCCGATTTCGTGAAGTGAAATGCACGGTAGCTTGGGATGCGATATCTGAGACAAGTACACCAGAACCCTACACATCACCTTTGACTGCAAGCCCGACCGAACATTCAGAAAGTAATATAGATGAAAAGCCAAAGGAACAAACTTTAATGTCAACTGAGCAAACTGAAACACAAAAAGAAAACTGGACAACTATTTTCCGGAATGCTTCTACCTATTTTGAAATAATTAATTTAACGAAGCCATGGGCTTGTGTCGAAGTTCAAATAGCTGCGAAAACAGTTGAAAGTGGCCCTTTCAGCAATATTCTGCGTGTGAGAAGCGATGAAGATGGTATGTTGACTCTTTCTTTGATAAAATACTTTGGCCGACAGACATGTCTATTACTTAAAAATAACGGCCACAAGGTCATAAAAGCTTTTTAAAAGATGTAAACCTTAATATTGTCTGTGTCTTTAAAGCTATAAACACGACTTTGCCTTTTTCGATATTATCGATCAATTGTAGGAAAAAATAAAAATCCAATGAAAATACTTGACTCCATTACAATGGAAGTGCCAGGATGCTAAATTTGAAAAAAAAGTAAAGGGAGAGGTGCAGTATAAAACTATACAAATATGCCTAAAGACTGAAATTCGAAACAGGGGACGTTTGCCGATTTATGATGTTTCAGTTTATATTTGTAGAGGAAAGTGAGGCGGGTAACTCATTTTTTCTCCGGGTATACATTTTTATGTGTCTACTGATTTTAATGATGGTATTAGTTTTTGCGAGGGTAGAGACAATATCCATGATATAGTAAACACATTGTTAGTCGCATTATCCATGATTAGTGTGTTCAGCCATTGGCTACTGTTTTTCCAAAAATCAGTGTTTCAATTTACACTCTTCCTAGCACACCACAATGCATACCTCACTCTGTCAAAAAAGGCACTTATAGGCAGTTATATTATAGGCAGTTATATTACCCGTTACATAACAACGATCTCAATTTGGCAACCGAGTAATAATGATAGCAACTTGTAGTGAGATTTAGGTAGGTTTCCTGTTGCTACTTCCTCTTTCAGGCCTTTTAACCAAATAAGGAGCTCCCCTCCAGACGTGTGTCTGGCACCCTTAATTCTGAGTTTTATGTCGGGTATCCGGGCTCTCAGTCCCATATTAGCTGTGGTTTCTGCGTTGCGGGTATTGAAGAAAAGATCAACTGGAGCGGAATGCTTTACTTTATATCAAATGTTGCAGTTTGTGGCTGGTATTGCTACGGGCGACTATGTCATCGGGATATCTGAGGTGAGATATTTAAGTGGCCGCCTATAAGAAGCCTGACTTAGATTTATTTTTGGATATCAGAATTCAATGACTCCACACATTAGCAAAGCCGAAAAAATATAACCTTGGTTCAGACCTTTGAATAATCTGCATATTTAGATCTACCGATATCGGTTTTATTAACTGCTCCAAACTAAGGACAAAATACCGAAGGTTACTGGCTTACTTGCTGTCCTCAGGAATGGCGGAAGGGGGAATGACGGAAGGGGGAGTGACGAAAGGGGGAATGACGGAAGGGGGAATGACGAAAGGGCTACGACACCAGAAAAGAGCGGCTGTTGCAAGTGCATTATCTCTTAAAGTGTGATAAATAGTGATCTCAACCTCAACCAACGGAAGGTCCAATGGGAGGGATACAGAGTAGAAGAAGACAAAAATTAACTTCCCCAAACAACCTCCGCAAGATGGTGATCATCCAACTACAGGTGTGACTTGTAGGAAACCTAGTTGCTCAGAACAGCCAAAGATAGAAACACGTGGAAATCGTCGACGTCCCGAAAGAGTAGAGTTGTGTGCTCACCACTGATATCACTAAGCAAGGATAATTGCTTAGTGATATCAGTGGTGTAATTGTTACTTTTTATAAAATTAAATCATTTCTTTTAGGGTAAAAGTTCTTTAATAAGTCCGAATCGGCCTTACTAAAGAATAAAAATGATTTAAAGTTTTTTAATAGAAGGATTTTAATTTTTAACCCTCTCTGATGGGCAAATTAGAAGCAAATGTTTATTGAAGTAACGCATCTTAATAAGATGGTTCCACGCAAGGAACATATATAAATTTTTTGTTGGAATGTTATGTTGTAGTCCTGCCTGCACAAAATATGTCGTCCCCGTGCATTTTTGTAACAAGATTTGAGGTCATCGTTTTTGAAAGAGTTATTTTACCCGTGAGGACAAAAGAAAGAGACTAATTTCTTCATTGAAATACATATATTTAAATATAAATAAATATATAAATTTATATATATAATATATATATATATGTATATATATATATAATTGCTGTTCAAAGTTATTTATTTCTAATTCTATTTCAGTGCCAAGTAAACCAACTAATTTTACTGTTATCAATAAAACCTCCAATACACTATCCGTCGGTTGGAGGTCACCGTTTGAACCGCATGGCATCATCATCAAATTTAAGCTTGAATACAAATGTTTTACTTCAACAAATTGGACTGAAAAGGATCTTGATGGTAATGCAAATTCATTTGAGATCGACAAGCTAGGTGAGTTTAAAAATTCTAGAGCGTCGATTGTTTATTGGGTGTTTTACAATGTTGTCATCTACAGTCGAATTAGAATTGTATTGATTATTAAAACGTAAAACCTCAGGTGTTGTGGGAGATAAAAGATTGCTACTAAAACAACAGGTATAGGTAGCTAATTACGTTGGTAGATTGAGCGATATAAAGGTAGATAGATGGATGGGAAGAGAGAGAAAGAGAGAGAGACAGACAGACAGAAAGAGAGAGAGAGAGAGAGAGAGAAGATGTGTAAGAGAGAGAG
>RDPX01000209.1:783488-798492 GCA_003991215.1 Morbakka virulenta | reverse complement strand
AGAAAGAGAGAAAGAGAGAAGGAGAGAGAGAGAGAGAGAGAGAGAGAGAGAGAGAGAGAGAGAGATATATCAACTGAAAGAGGGGGAAATCTGTCAAAACGTCATTAGATGGATCAACAGGGATACCACAAGAGAGCTAAGTAGATAAACAGGCAAAACATGTAAACAATACTTAACTGGCTCTATTAACAACTTTAGATGACAACACAAATAACATTTCCTCAAACCAAATGCAAAAGCCGTATATTCGATATTGTGGTTGTCATAAGTCATGGCAGTAAGTTTGAACCTAATCGACAATCTTACCTTCGTTAATAAATCATTAAATGATTTCACGATTTGTGTTATCTCCAATGCTGGTATTATTGTTTTGTAGCTGCCAGATTTCGTCCACCACAGTTACGCTGGTAACTACTCTCAATCAAGCGTAATGATAAGTGTATAGTTAAACCTGGAGAATATTGGGAAATTTTTTACCCGTTGCCATCTGTTGGTAGCGATATTGTAATGATAATGTAATGCTAATGTAAAGTATATCCATACTTGACTGCTTTGTTGGTATTTTTTTCTAAGTACATGGAGTTTTCCTCATAAATGTAAAGGATGGGAACAACTGCTTTTTCGATACTTTTTTGATAGATGGATAGATAGATAGATAGATAGATCGATCGATAGATAGATAGATAGATAGATAGATGGATAGATAGACCGATAGGTGGATAGAAAGGTAATTAGACACTTGAAAAACCAGGTTTTTGAATTTAGAATGCTACAGTCTGTAACTAAACCCAACGTAGGTTGCATCAGTAACGTTACAGGGAAACTGGTAGGTTATCTCCCCGGAGGATAAGACGTTTCTTGTTAATATGAGAATATTGAAAACAAAAACAGTGAACACTATATTAATAAGGGTACATAAATATCGTTTTATACCATGTTGATACAATTTCGTGCCTTGTGTCTTTTTATTTTGATTATCTTTCCTTGTTGTTTAGAACCATATCAAACATACAGTCTGAGGATAAGTGCAGCTACAAGAAAAGGATTTGGTTCCTTTTCAGATTTATTGACAGGCGTCACAGACCAAGATGGTATGTACAGTGACCTTTTACAGTTGAATGTCGGTTATCCGAACACCGATTATCCGAATTATGGATGATCCGAACAAGATCTTCCGATCCGAGAAAATATTTACGTAAACGTGTGTTCCAACGTAAATTCATGCACATGTATATCGAGTAAGGTGTCGTTTGTTTATGGATAATTAGGTATCCGAACAAATTGCTTCCCGCCCCTCATGTTCGAATAATCTAGGTTCAACTGTATTCCTACCACTTGCTGGTGTTGTATCATTTTTGCTGTACTTGATGTCATGCAATATTGCCCATAAAATTACTTGATATCAAAAATAGAAATGCATATTTAAAGTACAATATAAAGATAACGCATCAAGTAATACCTACATATTCATATTTGAATAGAGTAGAATAGAGTGGATTGCTGTCATTTCTTACCATACACTTTTTTATCCATATTTTCTTGTCAAGGTCCTTATTGGATTGCTTTCATTTCTAACCATACAATTTTTTATCCATATTTTCTTGTCAAGGTCCTTATTGGATTGCTTTCATTTCTTACCATACAATTTTTTATCCATATTTTCTAGTCAAGGACCTTATTGGATTTGTTTTTATTTAGAATAGGTCCTTACTTGGTGTTTGTGTTCATTCGGAAAATGTTTTTTTCCTAAATGCGTTCTAGTTAAGTCGTGTGTTACGTTATGCTTATGTTGAAGCATGTAAATTTTTTTATTTTGAAAAGGAAAAGAAAAATTTGGTATCTTGCCTCAGTGGGTGGTTATTGTTCTTGATCTTACTTCTGGACGTAATTTGTTTTGAAAGATTTTTGATTCGAGGTTGAAATGTTTTCGTCGTGCAAATGTTTTCGCCCGTATAACGTATGCGCTCGTGTGTTTGGCATACGTGTAGGAAATATGGAACAGGTAACTTGTTTTAGAATCAGTAACTCAGCTGGGTATGTTTGTAAGTATTTTATTGAGTACATGCAAAAGACAGTTATACCTCCATTTGGTGTTACTGATAAATGCTATGACGGACACCTTTAGGTCAAGGACAAACGAGTCCGGTGGGTCTTGGATAAAAGTTCTTATAATTCCTTGTAAGAAAATCTCGAAAGAGAGAACACTTTATTGTTATTCTAAGGACATTGGAGGAATTGCATAGGACTGACATAAACAATTTTCTTTATTTTAACCATCATGCATCGACAGACAAAAAAATGCAAATATAAATTGTTGCTTAACTGCAAATGTTTCTTTCTGTTTTGATTACTTGTTTTCTACAATTTTTCTATTTCCTTTGTCTAACCTGTGTATTACCGTAAAGAATTACTATACCATGGTTTTCAAGAATACAGCCAAAAGGTTGAAAGCAACAGGTGCAGTTGGTCCATTGATGGCCAGTTATTACAGGTTCAGCTTCAAACATATATCACGTTATTTTTAGTCATGAACCATTTTATTTACTTATTTTTGATTGTCGTTTCTTTTGATAAAACGTAAACAAAGTTTTTAAAGCCCTTGTGCCTATATGCGAATTTTTTACAATCTTGAATTTTGCATTTTGGAAAACGTTCACGTATAAAGGCACCTGGGCCCATATTGTATCCCCTAAAAAACAACAGTTGGGACCAAAAACTAAATTAAAGATGCAGGTTTTTAACTAACGTATCAACAAAACTAACACTTTTAGAGTTAATCAGTTTTAATATCAATGTCCAATTCCTCATCAGATTCGTAGATTTTTTTATCTTCTTCCTCATTATCTTCATCGACCTCATCTTGTTTCTTTTGTTCTTCATGTTCTTCATGTTCTTCATGTTCTTCATGTTCTTCATGTTCTTCATGTTCTTCATGTTCTTCATGTTCTTCATGTTCTTCATGTTCTTCATGTTCTTCTTGTTCTTCATATTCTTCATGTTCTTCATGTTCTTCATGTTCTTCATGTTCTTCATGTTCTTCATGTTCTTCATGTTCTTCATGTTCATCTTGTTCTTCATGTTCTTCTTGTTGTTTTTGTTATTTTGTTATCCGTTGTTCTCCGTTGTTTGAGTGATCGATATCTGATTGTTCTTGTACCTCTTTTTCCATTGGCAATGTGATTTTTGTCTACTTCAAAATAGACCTCATTTATACAGTTGACTTGTTGCTTTTCTCTTAATCGATGATTATAACATCTGGAATATAATCCCGTTCAATATATCATCACATTGCTTGAAACCACTAAAAATCCCGTCATTCGGAACTTTCGTCCACGCCTTGAACCCACTTTACCACCATTTCATAAGAGGCCTTTTTCCTCTTTCTCATTCTTGTATACTTTGCTTCACAACAATCCAACCAGTTATCCAGCATATTTTGAGACTGCTCTTCAAAAGGCTTATCAACCAAATATATGAAATTGTGGCATCATTCCACTGTAGATGTACTTGGAACCTGTCTCAAGATTTTGATAAGCTGTATCGACTTCATCCTTTTGTTTGGTTTCGCAGCATCCATTCTAAGCAAACTTTTCCTTTTTTTGGTTTAAAAAAGACACCCTGGCCCTTTTTTGAAAATACCATGGTACGTAGCTAACATCATATTCTTTGCCACTCATGTGCCTCCCTTGGATCCCTTCACTATTTGAAACGTTTATATATTTCTTTTAGAAATTTCTTCAGTTTCTGAGAAATGATCAACGAGGGAACATTAAAAGTCTTATATTCGTCACATTCCTTCTGAACTTAACACAGCAGTAAATCTTGTTTCAGTTTTTACAGTAAGAATGCTGCTGAAGTCATAGGTTGTAGGTTTTGGTACATCAAAATTTAATAGAGCTTCATCCATGTTTATGATCATTTTATAATCTCCGGGGCAATCTTGCCTCTCACCAAGAAAATGATCAGCTCGTTCTGGTGTTCTATCTGTTGGCATTTTTTTTGCCACAATTTCTTTTGGGTCAGGATAAATATTTAGAAAAAGTGTTGTTGCTTTTCCTCGAACAATTTTCTCTGTAATGGCTTAATGTTTCCTTCTTTCTTCTTTGATGTACTCATTCCCCACAAGTGTCTTCAAGAGTTGGAAACCTTGGTTTCGTACCCCTCACTCGCCCTTTGGACGGAGATTTTAAACCCTTTTCTGGCAAACTTTTTCAATTTTTATGTGTTGGTTTCTCAAACCTCGAAAGTTCTTTCTGTCTACAGAATAGAGTATAGATGTTGCTGAAGTATTTTCATCGTTTTCATCTAATGTCAATAATACTGCTTTCTCGAAGCTCAGGGAGTAGCTGTTCCTGTCATCCATTTCCTTTCAAAACAATTCTTATAGTGTGCACGAGTGTTTAAATTGTTATACGTTGGTTTCTCAATCCGCCAATGTTTTTTCTCAATCCGCCAATGTTTTTTCTATCTACAGATAGAAAAAGCATTAGATGTTGCTGAAATATTTTCATCGTTTTTATCTAATGCCAATAATAATACGTCCTAACCTCTTGAACAGTTGGCGGCGCAACACTGATGTTCAAATCTTCCGCCGGTGGTATATCTGGAGTCCTTTTAGGCAAGGGTCTGTTCAAAACACTTTAAAAGGGCTCTTTCCATCGCCTCATCTTCTCCTTCTCACTAGAAATGTGCATACCACACATGTTCTTTACGGGGTGCTTATCACTACCATAGTTTTCTTTTTGAGTTCCTTGGCAATTCGGTACAAAGTTTTTAGGCCCTGTCTTGCCTCATCTGCCTCATCTGCCTCACCTTGCTCATCTGCCTCACCTTGCTCATCTGCCTCACCTTGCTCATCTGCCTCACCTTCCTCACCTGCCTCATCCGTCATTCTCTATACTTATTACTTCTTGTAGTTTTTGGTCAGCATCTTTACTTCTTTGTCTAGCTCAGAGTATTTCGTCCTAACTTTTTCTTTATTTTTGTAAGGTCTTGTAGACATGATCTTAGGTTTCACGTCTTTCTCCCCGTTGATTTTTTGCCATGTACTTGGTTGGATCTACTTCTCTTCCTTTTCTTTCCTCTTTCATCTTCGTGTGCTCTCAGAGCTTGATTGAATCTGTCAATGCCAATCTCTTGTTCTTCCCTTAGTATTCTGAAGCTGTTCCTAAGCACCTGACTAAAGGCTTATATGGTGGTTTCTTCCTTTAGTTTTCCTGAGACAAGCTGTTTTCCTCCCTCTTGTCTCATTCTTGTTTTGCGCAGCATAAGTAGAGCGCTGGCCACAAAAAGGTTTTGATTACTGGGAACGTGAGCTCCTCTGCAGACTCTGTTAACCAGGATAGGGTTGGTCTGGTTCTTGGCTTTTCTATCAGTGGAAAATGCTTTCGTCATTCACCTTCACATCTTCAGTTGGGGCACAGCACACTATTACAGTTGGCTTGGTGTATTTGGAATTAAATCTGGGTTTCATAAATCGAGATCATATAGGCTTTGACTCTGACAAGGTATTTTCCAATCTGCTGCTAACTATCAGGTCAACTCCCTTTTTAAGCGGGTTTTCTGGTCTTCCTGAATACATTATTGTGAGACCAGATGCTAGCTTACTTTTTCTATATCTTGTCCATCTTGCTTCACTGATTCCCAAAAAGTGTAAACCGTACGCATTAAACACCTTCACTACCTGGGCCAACTTTTCTGTCTGATACAACATTTTTCTGCTTGAGGAAGTCCACCTTCCGGCTGCCAGCTTCCTGTTGGGTTTGGCTGTCATCCATCATCTCTCCAGTCTCCCGGTGTTTCCTCCTCGTTTACTACGAGTTAAAATTTGATTTCTGCTATTGATTTCTGTGACGGGAGCGTTTCAACCAGGTGGGGCTGTCAGCCCCACGTCAATCTGTCCTTTTGCTGAGCTTTGGATCGGCAGGAGACGTATGGAGGGAGGCTTCAGGCGGAGTTGGGTCTTTACACAGCGTGGGCTTACATGCGGGGTGATAGGGTAAGTCGAAATTTCTGAAAGATTGACAGCAGTGTTTGGCATTCAGCCAAGTCGAGTGTACCTCAATTTTTAAAATTGGTTTCGCCCTTCTCTTCCCTCTAAGGAAGATTGATTTCTTTGCCAGACAGTTTTATTCTCATTGGTAAATTTCTTTGCCAGACATTTTTAAGCAAGTGCATCAGATTTTGAGATCATAAATAAAAGGTTGGCTGCAAAGGTTATTTACGAGGTTGATTAAGCAGAAGCTGCTTTTAAAGATTCGATTCTGGCAGTTGTCTTGAAAAAGTATTCTTCTGAGGAATCTACGTTACTGGCCAAACTTCAGTAATCATTGCAAACCAAAGTCTTGTTTCCCGCCTTCCTGAAATGTTATTAATGTTGTTTATGTCTTCACGAATCCACATGATCTATCTGGTACCGTCAAATATTTATCCATAACTCTTCTTTCTGTCATGAAGGAGTTTTTTAACGACTTTTAAACTGCACGCCCGTGGAATTTTTGCCGGACCTATGTTTTTTTGTTGATGTTCATTACAGGTTTAGAGGATAAAGCTTCACTGCTGATCCAAAGACTGTATTGAGAGAATCCATCAATTGATTCGTGGATAGGTCTCTTGAAGGGCGTTTTCTGCCACTTGATATTTCCAGAGCATTTGAAAAGGTGCGGTAGGCTGGCTTGGTCTATAAGGTTTCTGGTTGTGGTACTTGTAGAAGGGTTTTTGATATTCTTCAGTCCTTTATCCAAGGACATCAAATACGTGCTACTCTCAATGACATTAATCTGATGAGTATTTCATTAATGCTGGCGCCTTTCAAGGTTCTATTCATAGTACAATTTTCTTCCCTCTTTATATTAATGATCTTCCTGGTAGCTTACTTCAGTTCATCAATATCTATGGTTGTGATACTACCTTGTGCTCTGAGCACGAACAAATCAAACTTGTGGAGGATTTGTTGCCTGGTATTCAGGCTCTTAGTGAACAAGGAAGGAAGTGGTTAGTTTCTTTGAATTCGAAAAAAACGCAGCTGATGTAGTTCAATAGAAATCTTATTCCCTTACTTCCTCCAACATTTTTGGACTGTCATTTTAATGTTAATCTTGGTGAGATAACTTCTTCTAATGAAGAATTTGTATCAATAAGAATGCTAGTAATAGAACTTTATATCAATTTATTTCTTTTTGCGGACTTTTTGTCAATAAGAATGTTTGGTTTCTTTTATCTCTCTGAGGTTCTTACATCAAATGTATTGGTAAGTCTGCTTCCAGAGAGGTTGGTTCTCTGTATCCCGGAATCTTTCTGTGAATGTGGTTTCCTTCCTCCGACTTTTTATCAAAACGAATGCTTGATTTATTTGATCATTCCGAGGTCCTTACATTTAATCTATTGGTAAAACAAGACTAAAGAGGGTGGCTCTTTGTATCGTGGTAGCGCGTGTTTCAGGGAAGTTTGTTTCTGTAAGTGCTGCAAGAGAACGTGTTTGTATGAGCTTTCCTCCCTGATACTATCTCAGTTTGTTGCAGCTCGTGTGACTCTTGACTCGTAACTCTTGACTCGTAACTCTTGACTCGTAACTCTTGACTCGTAACTCTTGACTCGTAACTCTTGACTCGTAACTCTTGACTCGTAACTCTTGACTCGTAACTCTTGACTCGTAACTCTTGACTCGTAACTCTTGACTTGTTTCTCGCATCGTCTATATCCTTATGCATTTGTTTCCCCCTCTGTGTAATAGAACTTTCTAAGAATGTAGTTTTTTTCCTAGTTTTTTTGTGTGCCCCCGAGATTCATATACTTGGGGGGTTTATTCCTTGTATGCTTCTCTTATACTCTATCCATTAGAAGAAAAAAGTGTAAGGGATACAGCTGACTGATTGCATCCGAGTTATTTTTTTATATCCTCAAAATATCTAACCGTTTGCCTTTGTGTTGTAGTTATTTTAGCATTCATAATAATTTTTCCGCCATTCAATATTTATTTCTTTGAATTTATCTAGTACCAAGTGCTCCATCAAATTTAACAATAACCAATCTTACGGCAAATTCATTACTGCTGAACTGGAGTAAGCCGTTAAAACCCAATGGGAAACTGACGGGATATCTTCTCGAGTTTAAAAGGCTTGTAAATTCTTCTTTAATGGGAGAAGAATCGTCTCGCAAAGTGATACCACCGGAATACACGAGCTACATTCTTGGTAAACTTGGTAAGTTAAATTGGTATCTTATTTCGTGTTCTTGGGGTGACTGACTGATAAGTACTGCAGCGCTTGGGTGAAATAAGCCTGAAACCTCTTGTCAAGCTCACCTGGGAGCATACCAATCAACAATTTGATACAAAGTCAATTCCCATTGACAGTATTTTGTTTGATTAATAACTGGCTTAGGGCAACTGTAAGATAATAAGTAAACTTTTCATAGCCATTTTGGACGTTCCTAAATCAGTTGTCAAATAAATGTGAAAATGAATACCATTAACTGTTTTTGCAGCAGGTTATGGCAGTGGTAGCAAGTTAGTACTTCGAGATTCCTCGCTTTTCTGTGACTCCAAATCCTCTCCATCGATATTATTTTCATAATTTCCTTGCGAAATTTGTTTGTTTAGACCAGTCGTTCTGGCCATGGAAGAAAAATCATCATTGTGTGGGAGGCTGAGACTTGGTGAGGTGATCGACTATAGGAATCGAGAGAAAGAATGGGTTACCCAAGTGAAAGCTATGGTCCCAAAATGATATGATAAAAGCGTAGCGTCCTTAGTACTTATTGTAGGAACTCGGAAGAAGAATGAGGTACTCAGGTAAAACCTCTTATTTCAAAATGATAGGGTTAAAAGCAAAGCTTTCATAGCTCAGGTGGTAGGAATCCGGCGAAAGCATTGGTTATTCAAATAAAAATTATTCTTCAAAAAATGGCCTGGTTGAAAGCGTAGGTTTTTTAGGACTTGTTGTAGGAACCCGGAGGAAGAATGAGGTGCTCAGGTTAAAAGTTCTGATTTCAAAAGGATTGCGTTAAAAGCATGGCATTCTTACCTCGGGTAGTAGGAACCCGGCGACAGCATTGGGTATTCAAGTTAAAGTTATGCTTCCAAAATGGCCTGGTTAAAAGCGTAGGCCCCTCAGCTAGGATGATAGAACGTTTGGCCATGATAGACATACATTAACTTGAATTCAGTTTGATGCTCACGCACATCGCCCTACAGGAGGCTTGGACCTATATGGATGGTTGGGATGAGTGGCCAAGGATAGAACACAGGGGACGAATGATGTACTAAAGTAAAAGTTATGATTCCAAAAGGATCTGGTTAAAAGCGTACGGATTAGGATTAGGATTTGTTGCAGGATCCCGGAAGAAGGGTGAGGTACTCAGGTAAAAACTTCTGATTTCAAAATGATTGGGTTAAAAGCATAGCGTTCTTAGCTCGGGTAGTAGGAAGCCGGCGAAAGCATTGGGTTTTCAAATTAAAATTCTTTTTCCAAAATGGCCTGGTTGAAAGCGCAGAATTTTTAACTTGTTTTGAATGGACGTAAAGCTTTCATGAATTTCGAAATCTTCACCACTTTTGTTTCTAAACCAATTTCCCTTGTTTTTGAAACTCTCATTCTTTACTTAGCTTTTTTGAAACAGAGATTGAAATTAAGTTGTGAAAGTTGCTTAAAGTTATTCACTGCTCTTCGGTGCTTTCCTTAGTAAAACCACCGTGTTTCCTACTGTAAAATTTACAAGGTTCATCCTCCTCCTATGTATTTCATTGGATGTCCACGCTAAATTCTGCCTCAATGATTTTGTCTTTTCCTCGCTTTCTCTTTTCCTCCTGTTTTTTTAGTTTGGATGACTTGTTTCTTTTTACCTCTTTACGTTTCTTTTTACTCCGAATCTCTCTTCCGATGCCCTTGCCATCGCGTAGACAAGTACCTCCGTTTCACTTTTAAGATCACTTTTGGATAACCAATAGCACATTTTCCCCTTGTCAACATTTTCAGTAAAATCTCTGATGAATTGCCCACACATCTCTTTTTCCATCCATTTTTGCTTAAGCACTTCAGATTTTTTCTCTTAAAATTCTTTTGTAGTAATCGTTCCTTCAGTATCAACTGTTCCGGCCAACTCACACCTTTCATGAGATTTTTTTCTGAGTTCAAAACGTAATAACCCCAACTATTTTCTTTCCCTCTGACTACAACCTCCACCTTACTCAGCCCTCTTCCACCTTCTTTCCTCTTCATATACAACCTGTCAACATCACTCTTAGGGTGTAATGCTCCGTAGGTTGTCATCGTTTTCCTAGTCTTTGTGTGTATCCTTTTTAATTCACTTTGTTTTCAGTCTATTATACCAGCACCATATCTAAAAATCGCTACTGCCCATGTGTTGATTGCTATTATTTTGTTCCGCCCATTAAGTTTTTATTTCAGAATCAACCTAAGCCTCCTTGTGTACTCCTTTGTTGATTTCCCCTTCGTTTCTTTTTCTTTGATTTTATTAAGTTCTCCCACTCCGAGGTAGGTACATCCGTTCTGTTCAACTTCCTTCATAATTTGACCATTTGGGTGAAATCTTGGTCTATATAATCACATTTAACAATTACCCCGCCCCGCTCCTTCAATACTAGTACACCACACTTTCGAATTCCAAATTCGATTCCAATATCTGTGGTGAATGGGTTGACAGTATGCACAAGTGAATCAATCTGTTCTTCACTCTTACAGTACAATTTAAGGTCATCCATAAAGAGCAGGTGATTTGAACTAAATTCTTTTTTTCCCCAAGTCATAACCTGCCTTCACTTTCCTTAGAATCCACGACATTGGGATCATACTTTACACAAAGAGTAATGGCGATAAGCTATCCCTTGAAAGATACCTCTGTTGACTATTACAGCCCTAAAATTTTCTCCATTCGACGTTAATGATAGTTTCCACCGGCTCAAGCTTTTCTCTAAAATATTTTTCACATTCTCTGCAATAGCAAACATTTTCATGCACTCAATAGTCCAGCTATGGTGGACAAAATCATAACCTTTCTCCTAATCTACCCACGCCATAGCCAAGTTTGTTTGTCTTTTTCTGCAATCTTTTAAGAACTTTTTGTCTATCAACAATTGATCTTTCGCCCCTCTACTCCTACGTCTACAACCATTTTGTTCTTCCGACAACAGATATTCCTTATCAAGGTACTTGTACATTACTTCAGCTATTAGGCCAGTCAATAATTTCCACATTAGTGGTAGAAAAGTTATTGAGCGATAATTGTCCACTCCATTATCTTTTGCTGGATCTTTCTGACATAAAACCGTACGACAATAAGTCATCCAATCAGGCAAATCACAAACTCCCGTAATAATCTCATTCAATTGATCAGCTGTTCTTTCATGAAGAGTGTTAAGACTTTTAACCCAGAATCTCTGGACATTATCTGTCCCTGCGCTTTCCAATTTGGTATTTTTCTTAACTGCTTTTTAACTTTGTCCTCAGTTATAGTCAATTCGTCTTGCAATTGTTGTTCTTCAATCATACTTTGCATGAAATCGTTTAGCCAATGAACTTCCTTGTTGTGTTGTTTTTAAAAACTCCAAATATCACCGCATAGCCTTCTGCTTTCCTCAGAACCTGATACATCTGTTGACCTGGAATCTCCTCCATTCAATTCGGTGTTCATCTTTTTCTGATCAATATTAAAGATCCTATTCTGTCTGAATTGTGTTACTCTTTGTTGGTATCTTTTGATCTTGGCACTTTTTGCAAGAACCCTTTGCTCGAGTCCTTTCCTTTTCACTCAATGCTTTTCTTTTATATCCTTAAGCTTTCGTTTTTTCTTTGGTACTAGCACCCCATTTGATTCTCTATCAAGCATGTAAAATGTCATGCTTTAGCCTCTTAATGCCTCCTTCGATTCTATGCTTTCATTTTGGTTCCTTATTTTGCCAAAATTAAAATTTCTTCAACCCCATGTGTTCAGCAACCCACACACTTGCTGCATTATTAATCAGATTATTCGTTTCCGTGATGTTTTTAGTTCTTTCAAACCTGGTTGGTGAATTCACTCCCCCAGTTTTCCTATCACCCTTTTTTAAAAAAATCCCATCACTTGTTCGTTTTTCTATAATGATTTTCTTCAATTCGTCAACAATTTCCTTTAGGCCCGAAGAAATAGGCAGGCTGACTTCAGACAACAAATGTTTAGACATCAGGTTTGAAAGTTTAAAACAAAAAACGAATAAAGAAACTAAAGAAAAAAAAGAACATAATTGTATAGTAAAATAGTAAAAAGAGGAAGCTTTGTAATGGTAATGGTCTTCGTAGTATATGTGCTGTCCCATTAAGCACAATTTCGTGTATTTTCACGAGCGAGTTTGTTCCAGGCAACTTTGTAACGTGTTTTTCTATGTTTTTGTTTACAGCACCTAAAACGCCTACTGCTACCGGTACAATAGTGGTTTTCATCTTCCACATTTTTTAAACTTCAATTTGCAAGCCTTTATATTTTGAGAGCTTTTCAAGTTCTTTAGCCGTAATGTTTTTATCAGTTGGTACAGTCATATCTATTATGTCTTTTATGGTGATCTTTTATGATAATATCGGGACGGTTGGCGTGAATGGTCCTGTCTGTATGGATCTCAAAGTCCCATAAAATTGTGCATTTTTTATTTTCTGTGACAGGTTCAGTTTTATGTTTGTTCCAATTAGTCGCGTATTAGAGACCAAAGTATTGACAAGCCTTCCAGTAGATATATTGTCCAACTCGATCATGCCTAAGCTCGTACTCAGTTGGCGTTAAGATTGGACATCCAGGGACTATACGATCTGTTGTTTCTCAGAAAGAGTCGCAAAACCGAAAATTAGGGTTTGCACCGCTTTGAATAATTTCTGCTTGGAAATTCCTTGAATTTCCTGGAAATATCACCGTCTCCGTTGGTGCCTTCAGATCAGATGTTACTACCTAACTCCAAGTTTTCTCCTTATCAGTAGATTCATTTTGATCTCTAATGAACTGTCCGTACATCTGTTTACCACACCAGTTGTCTTTTCGTTTCTCTGCAATTGACTTTTTAAAGTCATCTTTATCAACAGAGATTTCATGCTCAACAATGCCAACATATTTCACTGCTTGTANTACTCCGTCGCTTACAATCTCTCAGGATCGCGTTGTCTAACAACAACTGGTCTTTAGTCCCCCTACTGTTTCTCTTACAACCTTTTTGTTCATCAGGGAATATATCTTCGTCCTCTAAAAACTTATGAAGGTGTTCGGATATAATTCCAGTCAGCAATTTCCACAGCAGTTGAAGGCATGAGATTTATCGGTAATTATCAACTGTATTGCCTTTAGTTGTATCTTTCTGACACAGGACTGTTCTGCCTAAAGTTAACCAGGTACTTGCTCATTCGCGTTTGAGATATTATTAAACTCCTCAGCAATTCGTTCATGTAACTTGGATAACCTTTTTATCCAGTACCCTTGGACTCCATCTCTCCCTGGTGACTTCCAATTGGGGATCTTTCTAGTTGCCTAGTGACCATTTCTGTAGTAACAAAAAGTTCTTCCTGTTTTGGGTACTTGTATTCTTCCCTCAAACTTTCTAACCATTCAGCCACCCTGTTATGCTGTGTTTCTTCACTCCAAATTCAACTCCAAAACTCCTGGTTTTCCTCCGCATCTGGTATTTCATTACCACCAGAGTTAAGCTCAGCAAACAATTTCTTTTGATCGAATCTAAACAATCTAGTTTGCCTAAATTGAGTCACTCTCTCATTATAACGATCTACTTTAGCCTTCTTTGCTAGAACTCTTTGTTTAAGTTCTTCTAATACAGTACCTAAACCCTTTTTCTTTATCCTAAATCTTGTGAATAGTTTCTCCATTTTTACTGTGGATCTTACTACACCATTCCTATATCTTGTGAGTAGGTTAATGCATTTATTTAGATCTTCGATACTGGCCTCTATTCTGCGTTTCCACCATGGCCTATTCCTTGCTTTCCCATTCTTCTTGGATTTTTTAAGTCCGAGCTGCCTTGATACCCATACAGAACATGCAATAATAAGATTATTAGTTTCAGTTATATCCTAAGTGTCAAGGAATCCTAATACACTGTCAACCTTCTTCACCACCTCATTCAGTCTTTCGAATTCAACCTTTTTAAACATCATTCCTTTAACTGTCTCCCCAGCGTTAAAGATCTCTTTCAATTCGTTTACCATTGGTCTCTCCTCTTGCGAGGCTTCCCCAACAGTAATGTTTAAGTCATGTCTAACTTCTGGTTCATTAATATCAACAATGTTTTCAGCAAGATTAGCGCTTTCATCTACAGGAGCTGTCGTTTCGTTTTCAGGTGTTAACACTCTTCTCTTTATCATTTCTAGCTCAAGCTCTTTGAGCCACCCATTCATTCTAATTGCACGAGCTTGATCACAAATTCTTTGTTCCGTTATGTCTGCAAAAGGTCCTCTATCTAGCCATTCTCTGTGCAATCGTTGTCTGTGACCTTTGACAGGGACACCATTCTCATTAAAAGTATTCGATCGATTGTAACACTCCATAACGACAATATTAACTTCTTTTGTCCACTTCATTCTTTTAGTATTTCGAGGATTTCGTGGGATAATGATCTGAGAAGCCTCGTTTCTTCCCCTGCAGGACGAGGGACCTTCACAAAAAGTTCCAGCCCCATTCACGTCGTTATTTGATACATTTTTTCTAACACTCATATTGTAATATACAAGGATCGGTTTGTGTAAGGTTTTCCTTCCCTAGTATTTTTTTCGAGACACCATCTCTAGAGGGGTTGCCAACCAAAGCTAAAGAGTCCCCTCCACCCATGAAGCAGACAAACCCCCGCCGGACGCCAACCTGGCATTTCTTGGTCTCGGGGAGAGCTAACAGGTGCTACACCTTGCTCAGCGGTGACCTGGAGGTAGTTGTGGCAAAAGGTAACCTCATTCGCCCACGTCGAAACTCCACAACCGGATGCAGTTTAATGTCAATACCCAGGACGAATTATTATTATTATTAT